>JASKDV010017438.1:0-16692 GCA_032466395.1 Aegires albopunctatus | reverse complement strand
TGCTTGATACTATTTAAAGGCCTAGAGCTACATTAAAATTTAATTTTTATCTTGCATTTGCAACATGATAGGATAGCTAATAGCCAGGTAACGCAGACTCACTGTCGCGCGCTGCGCAGGAAATCCGATGTGGCGGTCTTGCGTATAACACGTATCGCGCGACTCTGGTTGAGCGCGCTTCGGAGGAAGGCCATGGTGGATGGCCTGCACTACACGGCAGCGCTCCTCGCATTGTGTCATGGGCGGCGCGTCGCGCGCCTCGTAGTGGCTGCCTATTTTAAACTCTCTTGCGATTTACCTGCTATTAATTGATAAAGTGCATGACGCTTTGTTTTATTTCACCACGCTTTGCACAAAGCCAAGAAAATGGCTAGGCAACTTCTTTCCTTGCTTTAGGGATTCATGAAATAATGGGTGGGAAAGAGGTTTTAAAACTCTTTTTTTAAAAACCAATCTATCCCCACTCAACTCTGGTGTGAATTGAGTAGGCCTACCTAACCATATAGACAGTGTTTTGCAAGTTCCAAAAGAAGATTTACATTGACGTAGGCCTACTATTGCAAGCCTAATCCAATGTTGTCTTGATCTTGTTAATTGGCCAGGGGAAGTCACCGTTAATTGCATTTAGGCCACTTTAAAGTTTAAGTTAAAGCATCATGTTCAAATGTGTGTGTGTATGGAAAACAATGAATAAGTTCACTTGCCTGGGACCAATTTCAATGTGATTTAGATTACATCTTTACTATACTTGAATCTAGATCTGGTCCCAAACAACCAGAATTATAAATTACTCAAGATCTATAGATCTAGACCTAAATCTAGTTTCCCAAGCACTTCTATAGACTATAGAATCTAGATTCTAGATCTAGATTATAGGAAGCATGCAATTGAAACTTGCCATGGTAAAAACGACAATTTTGAGTAATTTCGAAGGAGCAAAAATTGAAAATTATATACTAATGAGATTTCTACCTGACTGCAGAAATAAGAACCAGGTATTGAAAGCTTGATACATGTTGGACACTGAAGTTTAGCTGCTTTTCCACAGCCAGGAGATTCACAGACTCGTGAACCTAATACCACCGACATGTTTACTTAACGATCTTGAGGGTTATTTCCCCTTAGTTAAATGGATACATCATTGAAAACTATCATCAAAACACTCATTTCTACATGTAGATCTATTTCATCACTGAAATATCAAGAATCAACTCCTTTTCGAAAAGATTTCATTTTTATCGTTTATTAAGGATCGTTATTTAAATATATCCAAATGATTTCAATTCAGTGCCATTTTGATTTTTACAAAAGTTAGCAAAATGTGGTTGAGACTGTTCAAGGATACCTCTTCATCATACGGTTAAAATTTCGAATCATTTTCCGGATCATCATGGCGGCGTCCACCAAAAGGAACGTATCTGCTGAAATGAAAATGAAAGTGAAAGCACAGAAAAGATCAAATGTAGATGCTGGGATTGAAGAAGAGGAAGACAAAGGTGCTTAATTCTCTATCTACAATTATATTCAATTGTATGGGCCAATGATTAGGCTTAGATATTGATTTAGATCTGGCAATATGATCTAGAGCCATATATTTGCCCCTGCCACTCTCTAACTCTATACCCAACCCTATCCCTAACCCTAAGTGGCAGGGGCAAATGGAATAACAGCATGTGGGCCAGATCCGGCCCATGAGGTCATTTCATCCAGCCCTTACTTTACTTGATAAACCAAGATATAATGGAACATGAGTGTCAAAATAGAGATAGATCTAAATATCTAGATCTAATAAATAATCCCCATACGTTGGTCAAGTAGGCCTATAGTAAACAATGAGGTAGAAGTCAAAATTCCTCATTTGTGTCAGTACGTTAGTATAAGGACTTTTATATAGCGGAAGAATTGGCATCCATTTGCAGCATGTTTGAAACGACAATGAAAGACTTCAGGGAAGTAAAACATTGCAAGACTACATTCTTCAGTGGAATCAACTTTGGTGTGTGTTACGGAGGAAAAAGACTTGACAGGAGCGAGTAATGGTCTCGTGAGGCAGATAGAGAGACTCATTTAGAAAACTTGCATGGGCATTCTGTTCTTATGTTGCATCATAGATCAACAAGCTCAACATATCTTGCGTACTGAAACCAGCCACTTCTGAGGAAACGTGCTCCAAATCCTTTCTTGAAGAGATTGATTGAGATTTCTGTGATTTACCATACATCACAGCAATAAGGTTGTTTCTGCGACGGTAACATCATGTTTCGTAACAAAATAGAGAAGTTTCTCACTAAGAAAAAGATAGCGCTTATATAAATGTCAAATATCCTATTTGGCTGGCAAAGCTACATTTTTACATGACAGTCAAACCAATTAGGAGGAACCGAACATGACACTTCAAGAAAAGGGTAACCTCGTCAGCTATCTCTACCCCATCGTCAAAAGGATTTTGTAGAAAGTTATTGTTATTTTGAAGCGCACATTGAATAACAAATCTTCTCTCATTTTTACTGCTTTGTTGAATAATGCGTTACATAAAAACTCGCTCAAAAAGGTTGCAAAGTCTACCTCGATTTTCCCAAAATTAATTTTAATCGTGACTTCAATAACAAGTTTTTGAAAGATTTTCAGATATCAACAGACATTCTTCTGTTCCAGAGTCAATTTGATATTGACATTGATGATGTGCCCGTTGAACTAGAGTTAGAGCAAATTTGCAAACAAAGGTCGTATTGAAATAAAAGCGCAAGAAAGGAAAACTTGTGAAGTTTTACCGTAGCTCACCCAAGGATGAGTTGTCAAAGTTGAAGAAATTGAATTTCAAATTTTTGCAAGGTTGGTGGCCGGAATGGCCTGCTCTTATCGATTTTCAACCATCAAATGTTCTTTTACATGTGCAAAGGCACATGGGACCTCCAAGTTTATTGTCCATCTCCGATAGGACTAGGCACTTATATCCTGCCTACCACAGGGTAGGGGAACAGAAGAAATCCGAAAAATCGGATTTCAGCAAAAAGTCTGCACCGATCAGGATTCAAAGTCGAGTAGAGTATGAACCCGCGACCATTTGACTTTGTAGGCCAGCGCTGCAACCTACTGAGCTATCAGGGTCCCGTGGAATTTGTAGTGATAGGATAAATACTTATCATTGCTGGGCCAATTAAAGCTGGAATCCCTCCAAGCAAGATGACACCACAGAAACTAGCCTTCATGTACATGATCCTTCAGGTCAGATGGCAGCGCTAGATTTAGATTTTTTGCAAAAAGAAGAAAAATGTGTTGTCTTCTTCTAATTTTGTCAATTGTTATGCAAGAATTGATTATCATTACGCATACCACACATCACGTTGGTGTGATGCCCCAGTTCAGGGTTCTGCTATCTATAAGTTGAGCTAGACAAGGTCTATTCATTTTTTGAAGTATTAGGGACATAGTGGGTTTCAGGATAAGGGTCATTAATAGATTTACATGCAAATAGGGTGTTCAAATTCTAGATTATCAGTTATCAAGTGGAAAAAGATTTGCTAGATAACTAGAGACCAGAAAAATGAATAAGCCTAAGCCAACTCAATTCACTAAAAAATCATGAGTATTGACGCCATCACTTCACATTCTTGAGAGTCTCCATTTTTATGGTTTGGATATAATTTGCTATGTCTATTGTTATCACTTTGTGTTGCCATGTAATCCAAGCCACATTTCCTTTTTGGATTATAATAAAGTTTATCTTATCCTATCTTATCTATCTTAATGTTTGAAATTGTCAATTAATGCTTGTAATTGTAACATTGCATAAGTACACCCTCAATTTCTCCTTACATCATGGTAAATTGTGGCCATATTTGATAATCCATGTATTCACAGCTTTATAATATTGAGAAATATGGTCAATAAATAAAGCTCTATTATAATATCTCACTCTATTTCTTTCAGTACAAGCGAAAAACAGCAAAATAGACAGAAGCCGATCCTGCCCCTATTTAGATACAATTAACAGGTATATGATTATGAAATAAAGTTATTTTAATTAAAACTTTTAAGGGAAATTCATTGAAGCAGACATTCTATAATATACAGTGCAAGCAAATTAATTCCCAATCAAGTATCGATGTCATAACACCATCGATTTTGATTTAATTATGTTTAGATAGTTTTTGTAAATTAAAAAAATTCTTGATTTGCATGGGAAAAGACTGAGAATGAATGAAAAATACAACAAGGGAAACATTTTTGTATGCAAGCTATGACAAGAGGAATGAGAATAAAGAGTATACAGTATACATTGTGTTTGCTGTTAACAATCTATACCATATTAAGAGTAATTTTAATGTCTCTGTTTTCAGATCAGTGCTTGATTTTGACTTTGAGAAATTATGTTCTGTATCGCTCTCCCACATCAATGTCTATGCGTGTATGGTGTGTGGGAAATACTTTCAGGGTAAGATTTCACAAGTGTTGTTAATAGGGATAAAATCGAAACATTTTTGTGTTGATCTTCAGTTATGTCTTTTTTTTTTTGTGGTCTTTTTTGTTTTGTTTTTTGTTGTGATTTTTTTTTTGTGTGGTAAATATGTTATTATTGTTGTTGAAGATTTCATTATGTTTTATTTTTATGATTCTCAATTTTGGTAAATGTTGTTATTGTTGTGAAGATTTCATTATGTTTATCTTTGTGATTCTCATTTTTGATAAAATTAAGTCATTATTGTTGTTGAAGATATCATTATCTTTTATCTTTATGATTTTTACTTTTGGTAAATGTTGTTATTGTTCTTTGAGATTTCATTATGGTCATCTTTGTGATTTTCATCTTTGATAAATAGTATTATTCTAATGTTTGTAATATTATTATTATATCAATTTTTTTCAGGCAGAGGCAATAATACACATGCTTACACTCACAGTGTATTTGAGGGTCATCATGTATTTTTGAATCTTCAGACACAGAAATTTTATTGCTTGCCTGATAATTATCAGATTATTGACTCTTCTCTCGATGACATCATTGTAAGTAAAATACTTTTGAAATGCTTGCCTTTACAATTAAAATATCAATTAACTTGATAAAACCCTGAGAAAGCAGAAACTCATAACAAGGTTACGCAACCTCCCTCCGATCCGCCCTACTAGATCCTGGCTAAGTCAGAGTTATTGTGTGAAAAAGATGGTTTGTCTTAGATCCATTTTATAAGTTTGATCTTCAACATAAGAGATAAAAATGACATCCCTACAATACATTTTTTTAAAGGTTAAAGTGACGGTCATGAAGGTGCACGAAACCTTTGTAAGGATCATTTATTTTAATAATGTGGCCTCATTCACAGTAGGGTAAATGGTGGCTGAACAGTTAAGCCGTTGGAATCGCATGCAGGTCGAATCTCGTTGGAGACACCGTGTTTAACTCTTGGGCAAAGTTATTTACACGAATTATCTACGTTTTCTTATGGCTGATGCTTGGTGACGGTAAATACCAAAAGACAAATTTCCCTTCTGGGATGAATAAGTGAAATTTTATTTTGTTTTAAATTGTTTACATGTATGTTGTCATTTCATTACTAATCAGATGGCATTTAATTATAAAATGGAAAGTTTTTATCTTATTATATATGTCATTATTTTGTCTTTTCGATACTTCTATTTAAAGCTATTTTCTCATTGTGCACATATGAAAGCATTTCATTGGCATTGTGAAGAGAAGGTTTAATTATTAGTTTTGTTAAACTTTTATATTCCTCTTCAGTATGTCCTGAATCCTACTTTTAAAGATTCCATGATTACGAAACTTGACCACAACCCAAAGTTGTCAAGGGCTTTTGATGGGACCACTTATTTACCAGGTATGTATGGGTTGGTTGAAGTTGGAGTTAAATTTTGAATCGGCAATTTACAATCCTTATTTGAGCACCGGATTCTTTTCTTTTAGATCCATCTATTACAGAATAACAAAGGTTATGTATGAGTTGGCTGAAATTGGAGTATAATTTTGAATCAGCAATTTACAATCCTTATTTGAGCACTGTATTCTTCTCTTTTAGTTCCATCTATTATGGAATAACAAAGGTAGCAAAGAGGTGATGCTATTGTCTTTGCCAAGGATGTCCCTTAATAACAGACAACTGGGAATTAAATTAGAATGGATGTTAGGAGCAGAACTGAGAAGTATACCAAAGACATTAGAATAAAATGGCTGGATGCGTGTTTTATTGGTCAAGAGCAGACAATAATGACTCAATTTCATTTCTGTTATTATTAATATTATTATCACTAGTGTACCGTCATAGAGGTGGCAGGTTCGTTCCCCTCTGCATCACTGCATTTTTTTCGTTTCTTTCCTTCTATAGATTCTTGTCTTTGTCTCTAGGGGGTATTCTTAATGTATTTCATATTATTTATCTGAAACCCCTCTGTCTCAAACCCTAATCACTTACGATCAACCTTGATGCTTTCGAGGTGATCTCTTTGTATTGTATTTGTGCAATATTGTGCTTGTCGTTCAATAGATCTATGAAAGAATGTAAATCTGTGTTTATAATTAGATCTAGTGTACACGGGGAAAGATCCCATTAATAAACTACATCCTCTTTATCTCATCATAGAGGGTAGACTCTTAACTGTTGTAAAAGTAAAATAATAGAATAGTCATATTTAAAGATGATCATTTTTCTTCACCTTTCTTTAGATTTATTCAGAATTGAGTATTTTTATTGAGTGGTCTCTTTACAAAATTAAACAAGTTTCCTATACATTTTGTACATTCATGCCATGTGAATTATTTTTTTAGGTATTGTTGGACTGAATAATATCAAAGCAAACGATTACTGCAATGTTGTCCTTCAGGTAAGACAATTCACATTTATTCCACGGTCCTTTAAAAAAGAATCCAAGGTCTTTTTAGAAAATCAAAAAGGAAAATAAAAAGACATACTTTAATAGTGCTCATATTTGCTGTACAACCATGGCCTTGTTGCATTACAATGACAATTTACTTTGCTGACAGAAACACAGTGCACATAGGAAAGGACTTGCAGTCTGTTAGGTGCTAAAGCATATACCGGACATGTGCAATGTGCATTTAATGACCAGGTATTTATTTGAACACCAAACAGAGTGATGCTATAAAAATATATGTTCTTGCACACTGCAAAAACCTAGCTGTGATGTGAGATTTGATCCAATGTACATTTTAACCGCTGCTTTTTGCCTTTTTTTATGTGTCAATTCTTCTACTTCTCCTTAAAATTATGAACATAAGAGATTTTCACACCGCTCACTGTTATAATCCAATTTACGATTTGTAGAAGGGTTACCATTAAACGAAAGTAAGTTAAAAATTTTCTAATTGTGATGAATCATGCAGAAAGCTGAAATTTTGCGCACTTTTCTTTCTCTTCATAATCACCATACTCATTTCTGTCTTTTTTCCTTGTGTGTTGAAATAACAGTATATCACAATACAATCAGTTGAATCACGTCTCTCTTATCCAGACATGTCCGTTCCCGATTAGTTGTCTGGATTACACAATCATCAGGTTAATAGAAATATAATATTGGTCAAAGTCAAGGTGTACGTCTTCACCAATAGATCTCAGTGCTCAGCCACAACCCTTTCCATATATTATGATAGAATAGTTTGAGGCTCGGCGCTTCTTTGATTTCACCCATGTATGATTAACATCTGGGTAGGCACTGAGGTGGTCAAATGACCCTGGCACAATGAAGCATCACCGACATTATCAACCAATTGATGTTCATGATGAGAGTTGCTCGCAGATCAGTGTCTCATGCGTGAGCTATAGATAAGGATTGCCTGCCCACCACATGTGCTTATTGTCTGGATTGACTTTGTTATTTTTGCGTTCAATTAACCCTTACGTAATTTTTTTTTTCATCTTGGCGAGTCTGTTGCGGTGTTACTGTTAAGGTCATTGCATAGGTTTGAAGAGCAGTTATACAGACAGGTTTGGATTACTGATGTTTGAATGATGAGTGAGAGTGTTTGTATAATGGAAGCAAAAGATCTATTTAAAAAAGATATTTTGTTCCTAAATCAGGTGTTTTGATCCGGAATAAAAAAATTCTGGTTTATTAGAGTGCAAATAAATTAGAAAAATTCTGTTCCTAACTCATGTGTTTTAATTATGGAGACGTTGGATTACAGATGTCCGGATTGGGGAGACATGACTGTTATATCATAACTACAGTCAAACAATCAATATTATCAATGATACCCTCACTATGAATGTATGAATTTACAATTGTTAAAAAATATATATCTTATTTCTTTCTTCAGTCATTGTCCCATGTGGGTCCGTTGAGGAACTACTTCTTGAAAGAGGCTAATTACAAGCACATCAAGCGACCCCCAGGAGACCAAGCATTTTTACTGGTTCAAAGATTTGGAGAACTCATCCGCAAACTGTGGAATCCTTGCAATTTCAAAGCCCATGTCAGTCCTCATGAGATGTTGCAGGCTGTTGTGCTGACCTCTAAAAAACGCTTTCAGATCACTGCGCAGGGTGAGTGAGATGAATTTTAAAAGAATGTATGATAGAAGTGAGATTAATATTATGGCATAAATTGAAAATTTTTGCACTGTGTTTTGATATAATTAAAGACATGCTTTCGTCTTTTTTTTTTTGTCTTTTAAAAATAAATGAAATTGAAACCCTTCTTATTAAAATTGTAATGTGTTTTGTGACAGTGTTAGCCACTAAGATATTTTTAATTTCTTGTCATGATACATATACTTACATCCGTTTGATTTAAGATGTGTATTTTAATTTCTTTAATGTAAAGCACCCCAATCTTGTGAAATATCAGTGTAAGGCACTATGGAAGGATTATTATTATTATTATTATTATTTTTATTTTTTTATTTATTAAAATTTTTTAATAAATTATTATTATTTCATAAAGGTGATCCAATTGACTTCTTGTCTTGGTTTTTGAATGCCATGCACAGCGCCTTGAACGGGACAAAGAAAAACAACAGCAGTGTCATTGCTAAGACATTTAGGGGGAGAATGCGGGTGCATTCAAGGAAAATTCCTAATGTTGAATTAGTAAGTGTTTACTAGATATTATTGGCATATATAAGTTGGTTTTTTAATATCTTAAATTATTATAACTACTAGATGCTAATATGACCTTATGATAAAGAGGGTTTGAGGTGAAGGGATTTTTATATGAACAGTAGTTAAAAAATATGAAGTATATGAAATAATCCAAAGGGGCACAGTATCTTATCTGCGTCTCTCTGGGTTATTTCCTACACCTTAAGTCTTTAACTATTATTAAACATGTCTCAAGTTGGATACTAACATTTTTCAAGTAACTATAAATATACATGATGTACTATCTGTTTAAATGTGCATCTGGCACATATTTGATAAATAGCCTTCTCCTGCTGTGTTCTGCACTTCCATTGTAATAGCACTAATCAGAGAGGGCTATATACAAGTCAACCGACATAACATTACCCACTCTCTGATTGTTTTTACAAATTCAATGGTTCAAAAGGTAAGAATGGTATTAAACGATAGATAAGTGAACATGTTATTTATTTTTATGCATATTTATGATAAACCACGACAAACAAATTTAACTTTGCAGAGTAAACCAAGACGATACATGGAGCTATTTATATTTCAATTTATCAGCCAGTTTCATTGTATTCATATAGTTCAGCTTGGGTTTTTTTATTTGATCATTTTTGAAAATTTGAGAGATTTAAACAATGAAACATTCAAACATTTAATGGCTGTTACATGTGAGTATACAGTGCAGCCTACTTATAGTGACATTCTTTCTATAGTGACATGGTGCCCAAGTCCTAAATTTTGTCCTATATATCATTAGTAATAAAAAAACTCACTATAACGACACACATTTTAGTAAAAACCCTGTATAGCGACTTCGATGTGGCAGTAATCAGCAAAATCAAATAAAGAATTTGGTCATCCTAGACACGTTGGAGCAGTACATGTGTAACGTACTCATTGAAATGCATGTAGACGTGGACTGTATGCCTAGCACTTAGCTAGCAAGCTTCACACTGTGTGTGAAGGTGTGTGTGTATGTATGTGTGAGTGAGAGAGAGATTGGTGATTTACTGTCCACAGAACGTATCGTTGAATTCTTGGTAACCCCCCGATGTTGCACTGTATCTTCAGTTATTGAAGATTCTCTTTTTTGTGATATGCACTCAAATAATATCATTAACTCAAATTCATAATAGATTAAAAAAAGATTCCTTTCATTCATTCCAATGGAAATTTTTTTCTTTCTAATCTTTTCTCAACATGTGGGGATGGAGCCTGGGACACCTGGGTTTAGTGCTTTGCCATTTTTTTTTACAAGTAGACCATTTGTGACCTTCAATAAAATTAAAGTTTCTAATATTATGAGATGAACAACAACATGTCATATTTGTACAATGAACTTTAAATTAAGGCTTTTACTTATACGAATGATCTTTCTTCCTTCCTCCTCCTATTTCCATCACCTCCCCTCCCAAATTAAAGAAAATAAAACACCAAAGAACAAAAAATGAATTGTTCATATGCAATCAGGGAAAACCCAATAACAGCAACAACAAAAAGAAAAAAGAGGAATGGTGACAGTACAGAGAAGCAGAACAAAATCCCAATCCTACGGCATCACTTGCTGAGAAAAATAAGAATGATAAAATAAGGAAATGGAAAGAAGATGATTATAATCTCAATCATGTTTATAGCATGCCTTGTTTCTTTTTTCTTTCAGAACGAAAGAGAAAAAGAAGTCTTAATGGAAGATGATGAGTATCGAGGTAAGAGAAAGCTTGTAGTTTTTCTTTTTGCTTTTTATTTATTTTTTTTATTTTAGGAATTTGAATTCAGATCGATTTGGGTTGAAATTTGCCTGAATATTATTTGATACTTCTTCATAGTTTGAATGATTATTGTTTACTTTTTAAAAGGGAGTGACAACTTACGTTTTTTATAGCTGTGTCAGTTTTACATTTAACTTTCCCCTCTTACTAGAACAAATTCAAGAAATGCCCTGGCTATACCTGACATGTGATTTGCCTGCACCACCATTGTATCCAGATGAATCAAGAGAGAATATTATTCCTCAAGTAAGTCAAATTTTTACATTTTGTATGAATAAGATGAATTTCCTTGTACAAGAAAAAAAAAAAATTATCACTTTGTCAATTTCATCTGAATTTGTTTGTCAATGCACAGTATAAATAAGTCTACTCTTCAAAAAGCAGTCTCCTTAATAGAAATTTAAGATTCTTGTAATGAATATTTGCTATCACTCCATCCAAGTTGAGCATCTTAATCTTAGGCTTGTGTTTTATTAATAGCTGAGACAATACTGATGTTGAATTGCATGGAAAATTCTGAACTTCGTTAAAAATAAATATCTTCTTTTACGTGACTTTTTTCTTCTTTCTTTCTATTTTGCAGATTCCATTTGCAACACTATTGAGCAAATTTAATGGTGTCGCAGAGAAAGAGTACAAAACTCACAAGGATAGTACCATGAAGAAATTTGCACTCACTCGCCTACCTAATTTCATTATCATCTATTTCAAGGTATTGATTAAAATGTACATTTTTGATGTTTGTATAGTTGTATCCATATACATAACACAAGGGGGCGCTACTAGCTCAGTGGGTGAGGCCTGCCAAGCCAAAGGTCCCTGATTCAAACCTGTTAAGGCTTTAATTGAAATTTAACTTTCCGGGTTTCCTTCTGCTCCTTATCCTTGAGGATAAAACGATTACCAAGTCCAATCGGAGACAGACTATAATCTAGGTTGTCACATGTGCCTGTAAAAGGATCCTTGCATTTCACTTCATTATGAGGAGAACTTGCATTTTGCCACCTATGTACTTGCTGCCATTACTACCGAAGACATGAATACAGACATAATATTCCTCTTTTTACAAAAAGGAAATGCAAATTCTTACAGTTTATAATATTTAGCCTGCTTGAAAAACAAATTTAAGACTGGTTGTTTTTGCATCATATTCCTGCTGGAGCCATCTTGAATATGCAAGCGCAAATAACTATATTTTGAGATTGGGTTTTTATATGTTTGAAATAACCGGATCTTGAAAGCAGAAGTTCTGAGGATTCCAAATATGTATATTTAATTTAGCGACAAAGGGGAGTAGTGGGGGTGTGTGTGGCCTATTTTTATGTCTATGACCGAGAGAGAAATATTATTCTTTGAAATAATACTAATTAAGATATTGATATTTAAAACAGTTGTGAAAGTGGTATTATAAGAAATCTTTTATCTTGCAGAGATTCAACAAAAACTACTTTGTGCTTGAAAAGAATCCAACCATTGTCAATTTCCCTATCAAGTAAGAACACTCTACATCACCATTTTATTTACTTCCTCTTTCTCATTCAATTGTATTACAATCAGGAAAAATTCAGCCTAAAATCTTATGAAATGGTAATTAATTCAATTCAATTTCAGTTCAAGTTCTAAAGAAGTGGTGAAGTCCGAAATAAGTAATATTACTATTACAGAAATACAATACGGTAATAAAAAAACAAACATTGAAAAAGCCAAGCTCAAGCATATATTTTCTATTTGTTTAAGTAAGTCGATTTATTTGAAGAAGAAGATCATATACAAAATATTTATAGTGTTATTTAGATTTAGATGATATAAGACATTAAACTTTTTATTTGTTAGATTTTTTTTCATTCAATGGAATTGTTTGGACATTAAACTGCTTTTATATAGAAATTTATTTACCATTTTGCATTCTTCACTCTTCATTTTCCGTTAATCTTGTTAGCACCTTTAACAGACAAGTTCACTCCTCATAATCACAAATGCCTCATAGAAACTGACATGTGGGAAGGGAATAATCAGACACTATGCCCGAGGTTGATACAGCAATGATTGTATGGTGGGAGAATAGCTATGTCGTTCAATTGAGAACACTAATAAGTTGGTATATCCTTTGTGGGATTTTTGTTTTGTTTTTTGCTTTTTACGGAAATCATAGAATGGTGGAACCTGCACTATTTAGTAACCAACCGTAGTCAAATTTATCAGGAAATCCGATTCTGAGCTCATAATTGGACATCACTCAATATATTGAGTAGAGCACTGTAACTAATATAAAGAGAAACAGGAAGTTATGGTACTGCTCAATACCACTTGAAACATAGCAACAAAAATATGTTTGATGAAAAGGGTCCCAACCGTCATAATCCATCCTCTTCACAAAAAGGCAGCAAATCCGCTTTTTGGCAAGTCATCAATTCATCATGAAAAATGAAATATGAAAAATAAAGTAATATTTGAAAGACATTGCTTTCATCAGGTATATTGTCACTTTCTTTTCATCCACCATTAAGGAAAAATGAATTTCTAGGTAAAAGCAGCATTAAGCTGATAGTCCAAAAGAGTCTTCTCCCATTTGTACTATGAACCTTGTTATTTAAAATGTTTGAAATTCCTTTTTTTCAGAAATATAGACTTTGGAGATTTGCTTTCACCTGAAGCCAGGGCTCATCACAAACACACAACCTATGACCTTGTTGCCAATATTGTTCATGATGGAGAACCAGGCCATGGAAAAGGAAATTATCGATGCCACGTATTGCACAAAGTAAGTGCCACGTATTGCACAAAGTAAGTGTCATGTATTGCACAAAGTAAGTGTCATGTATTGCACAAAGTAAGTGCCATGTGTTGCACAAAGTAAGTACCATGTGTTGCAAAAATTAAGTACCATGTGTTGCAAAAATTAAGTGCCACGTGTTGCACAAAGTAAGCTGGAATGCCTTTTTATCTCAAGAATGAATGGGAACTTAATTCAGGTTCAAAACCTACTTTAAATGATGCAATGCACCATCAAAGAGGAGATCTACTGTATTCTACCCTGAATGTCTTATTAGACTCTAAGAGAAATAACCGATTTGCAGTTAAATTATTAATTGCTCATCTTGTAAATAGAGAAAGTTGAAAGATGAAATTATAGATTTTGGGTATTCCTTGTAATTAAAGATTATCATCTATCCTCATCAAATTCTTCATTCTGTATTGCAATTGTATTCAATTTTTCATTGACAAGATGTGAAGACTGTTGGTTTTGTTTTGTTTTGATGTGTTAGAATTATAAGAACCCAGATCATCCAAACCAGTCAATGACAACACAATACTTTTACTATCATCAGGGTCAAGGCAAGTGGTATGAAATGCAAGATTTGCATGTGGCTGACATTCTACCACAGATGATTACCTTATCTGAGAGTTATATTCAGGTAATTAGATAGCAGTATATGATTACAATATCTTCTTCTTCTTTCAGCCTGTCCCGCAATCTGCAGGGTTTCCATATTGAGAGCCACATCTCATTGCTTTGCACTATTTTCCTTCAGGCATACTTCCTTCATATCGCTCTTGACTATCTATCCATCTTGTTTTGGGGCGTCCCCTCCTTCTTCCATCTATCACCATTTCCAGTACTCTCTTACCCACATAATTTTCGTCTCATATTTTGACGTGTCCAAACCATCACATTCTTTTCTCTCTTGCTTTTATTGAAATATTTCCGACTTCTACTATGTTACAGATCTGTTCATTCTTTACCTTATCTTTTCTTGTCCACCCAAGATACCATCACAGCATCCTCATTTCTGTCACTTCCCGTTTGTTTTCCTGGTTCTTTGTAAAAAAAAAAAAAAAGGTCAGTCCCCAGCCTATACAGTATAGCTGGTCTTACAACTGCTTTGTATAATTTTCCTTTTAATTTTAATTTCCCAGAGATTCTTTTGTCGCGCATCACTCCAGTTATTTTCCTCCAACTGTTCCATTCTGCTTGAATTCTGGTCTTTACTTCCATCCCCTTCTGCCATCACTTTGTATCATCATTGATCCAGGATATCTAAACTAGCTTGATTCTGGCATTTATTCCTCTTCTTTCTTTATTCACCATCTGTAGTCCAATGCCAAGGTAGTATAATACAAAATGATACAAATAATTGTCCATATTATTATTACACAAAAACTACCCCATATGCTCAATGAGTTCAACACTTTATACTATAGAGCTTCTCTAGCAGTTAAGTGGTTGTCAATTTTATCCCGCTATCTTTCTCAACCTTTGAAGGGTGTACAAAGGTGTGCACATAAGAAAGATTCTTCCTTCGACATTAACATACTGACAATATATGACTCTACCTATAGCCTGGTACTCTTTTTACACCAGATCACATTACTTAGTGGAGATTCCCAGCGGGGAATAAAATCTAGACCTCTTGATCTCCAGGCTAAATGTTGACCATGATGCCTCATGCTCACATGTAAATATAGAAATTTGCTTTGGCCGGGTATTGTGCCTTAAGATAGATGACTTCCTGGGGTATGTTTGGGAACAAGATAAAATGCTTCATTTTCACCAAATAAACAATTCTTGGTCCACATTGACATTCTCATAGAAATTAGAAATGTGTACCGTTACGTACTGTCAGGCTTAAAACAATCTATGCAAAAGCGGTAGGCAGTTCCAAAAATATTTTGATTGATATCAGTGATCAGAGATGGAAAAACATAGATAGAGCTCAATTAAAATTGATCTTCCTGGGATAATTTGTGGATTGCACTATTTTGCTTTGTTTATTATTTATTGATTTAATAATTCTTTTTTTTTTTCTCTGCAGATCTTTGAAGTATGTAGGGATATTCCCAATCCTTTTTACCAAGCTTCAAAGGAATCTGAAGATAAAGATATGGAAAAAACAGATGGTGATGTTTCAAATGGAAAAGATACAACTGAAATCAATAAAAAACAGTCTTAGTGGTCTCTCTTAAAAATAACTACATTTTATTTGTTCATGTATCCAGGATTGGTGGTTTCTGCAGATTTCTTACGTCAAGGCCTTGTATGAAATCTCATTAAACTGTACATACCATTTTTGGTGGATACCATTCATATTTTTTAAATTACAAAAAAAAATTATTGTTTGCAAAATTCAAAATTTAGGGATTCTAACCATTGTAGAACACATAACTATATGAATCAATTCATTACAATCACTAATTGATGATTAATGATAAGATCTTCTTGAACGCAGTGTATGTTTAGTAAGGGAATGAGGTTTTTACGTTGTTATTTCAAAGTGGTTTTTCAGTAGTTTGAGAATAGCATACCAGTATTCCTGCTTGTCAAATTCATTGATTTCATTCATTTTGTATTTTATTTTACTGCATGTATCGTGTATAATGTTATTAGGTGTCATCAATTTCACTGAAAAATAAAATGTTTAGAAAAAACACAAATGGTTTTATCGTTTTTTAATTACGGTAGTTAAATTATTGTGATACAGTAGTTTTCGCGAGAGTGCCCTCCGGCTGAATGCCCGTTTTGCCTAAGTGTGTGCTAATTCTGGATCATATCACTTTAAAACTGTAGGAAATGTCAATCAACGCTTGATAATTTATCAGTGGTCATTTTCTATTTCTAAGGCAAGCAAATGTGCTTTATCGCGTGGTTAATTCCACCCTTTTGTAACTATCGGCAAGGTAAGAAATCCCCGTGTGCCCACGCACTGATGACAGGTTGACTCTGAAATGATGCACATGTGTAACCTTAATACGCAAAGCGCTAGGCATCCCACGGCAGTGCTAAACTAGCCAGCCAGGTAGGCCGGTGGACACAAGTACCCTGGCGC
>JASKDV010017327.1:0-16694 GCA_032466395.1 Aegires albopunctatus | reverse complement strand
CTCTCTCTCTCTCTCTCTCTCTCTCTCTCTCTCTCTCTCTCTCTCTCTCTCTCTCTCTCTCTCTTCCTCCCTCCCTCTCTCTCTTACAAACACACCCACTTGCGCACAAACACTTTGTTCACTTCTCCTCTCTCCCCAGTCTCTTGATTTGTTTCTCTGAAAAGCGTTTCATGATAATAATAATAATAATGATAATATGAATTAATGATTTTTTTATTGAATTATAAAGATTAATCTGGATCTAGACTTATATTTTCTTTAAATTTTAGATCTGTGTTTTATTTGAAATTTTACATTTTTCAGATATTAAGGAAACTTGTTAGCCCCAACATAGCAGTCTACTCGCATATATGGTGTACCCATCATGAAGTTACAATGAAGGGAACTTAATTGGTAAATTGTCAAAATTTAAATTGTTGACACTGTCTTACTATAGAGTAGTGTCTTGCAGGCTTAAAAGTTTAATTGGACTTGTTGATCAGTGCCCTACAGTACATCAATATTGACGAATGTTAACAGACATGTCTGGAGAAGCAGGCCAGATTGTTTCATGTCGATCTATGGCAACAAACTCTGATTCCAAGTATGTCAAGATAAATGTTGGTGGGGCTTTGTATCTCACCACTATTGATACGCTGTGTAAGCAAGATACAATGCTCCGAGCTATGTTTAGCGGACGAATGGACGTCCTCCATGATACAGAGGGTATGTATACCATTCAATTTAGTCCTTAATAACGTAAATGGTTTAACCTTTCATTTGATATCTATCGCCTTAAATTGAAATGTGAAAGGAGACTAGCACTGTCATTTAAACAAATTAATGGTAACCATGCTCTTTGTTCTCAGTTTTGCTATTCACAAAATTAAACCCTCAAGTGTAGCCGATTTTGAATAAAAACAATTTCATGAAGATATAATTAGCACCATATATTTGGATTTAATAATAATCAAACGTTGATTGGCACCAAAGGTTGCATTTGAATTTAATATTAACATTAACTCACTGGAGTTTGCCTTACTGAACCACTTCCATTCACCCCAGACTGACGATTATTACTAAACTTCAATGCCCATTTATGGACTAAGTTTACTCTCCGTGATATTCAATTTTACACATAAAATTAAGTTGGTTCCAGTACAAAGCAACTCTTGAAATATATTTAGATAGAACATGTTTTTATTTTATTTTTGACTCAAATAAATCACCAAAAAATAAATGCGAAAAGGAAATATAATTGCTTTGTAAGAGAAACATGTTAGATCTATTATCTCAATTGATATTGTGAGTGAAATAAGTCACTATTTATTTGTAAATAGGTGTAAACGATCCATTTATAATACAATACAATATCAGATTAAGGGCTAAATAGGCTAAATAACCTTTAAATGCCCTGATGAAGTCATTAAATATAAGAAGAATATATGGGAACTAATATTCATATACATAATAGAGTTAAACATTTCAATGTCCAATAATTAAAAAAAACCCGATCTAAATCTAAAGCATTTTTTCGTCTTAAAATTTAAAGCATTCCAGTATCTTACATTCATGATCACATTCATCAAAATGAATGCATCAAAATATCAAAAATCATAAACAAACATGATGTTATGGATCTCCCTATCTACAGCTACTAATTCATAATGAATTGGTTAAAACGTTCAATCATTGAATACTTCATTAGATTGAAACCAGATTTTTTTTTCAACTAGACATAATAGTGTTAAGTTTTAGTTTCATAAGTCTAAAAATAGCTTGGCTTCGCGGAAATCAAAAGTATTCGTGGAAATCGAAAGTAAGAAGAAAAGACAATGTATATCTTTGGTCTACAAGAGTTTCCACAAAAATGTTGCTTAAAGTTTAGTTAGATTTAACCAAATATTATAGCAATATTGCCATGACGGGATTATTTCAGTTTACATAAAATTTTATTTCCAGTTTTCAAATGTCAATCTTTATTTCATAGTTATATAGAATATACATAATGTAATATTAATTATTATATTATTATAATAATGAAACCTTACACTTCTAGGAAAGATTAGGAATGAAATGCTTCAAATTGCAATATTGACAAGTAGCCTACCATTGTGCATGAAAGACTATTTCTACAATGCAAGACACACATAGAAAATTATGTTTTCATGTAAATTGTGTAACACATTTTCAAATATCTGCCAGATTGTGTGTGACCCGAGTCATTTATTTATTTATGAAATTGCTAGCTCTCTTATTCTTACTTTAAACAATTTCAAAGTCATTTGAAATAAAAGAAGTCTACAGGTGATACAATGTTTCAAAGCAAATATAATTTAGTCTTCTTTCTCTTTATTTCTAGGTTGGGTTTTGATTGATCGTAGTGGTAAGCACTTTAATTCAATTCTCTGTTTCCTGCGAGATGGTTCCATTATGTTGCCTGACACACGCCAAGAACTAAATGAATTGCTTCAAGAAGCCAAGTATTATTGTGTCCAAGATTTGGTTCGTCAAGTAGAAGCATCGTTGACTACGCATAATCCAGAGCCAATTTGTCAAGTACCCCTCATAACATCAGCAAGAGAGGAACACATTTTAGTTTCTACATCCTCTCAGGTAGAATCATTGTGTATCGATGTGTCTGTTAATGGGTTTGTTACTTGCTTGTAGTTTTGAAGCCTTTTAATAGGTAGGACAAACAGCCTAGTTAACGCCTTCAGCGAGGCGAGCATCGCGATTTTCGCATTATTTGGTCATCTTTACACACTCCTCACGCCTCTCAATGAAGTTGTATCGTAATATTATGCATATCATCACAAAGAGCAATTCAAGCCCTTTCTATCCATGCATACTATAATAGTGTTGTAATAACGTAGTGTGTAGTATGTGCCTTACACAGTCCAATTTTGCGAAAGTTGAAGTCAGCGCAGTGGCATATTGAAACAATATGATATTTAGACCTCTAACTTTCTTTTTCTGTCTGGTTATACTCTGACATCAGAAAGTGTTTCTGATTGGTTGCTTTACATATAGATATTGAAATTCCCGTTCTTGCGATACTTTTTTCACCTTTCTAGATCAAATAGAAGTTACTTAAAAAGTTAAATAAAGTTGTTAGACGCACGGCATCGGACGTTCCAATATTTTTTTTTCCTGTAAAATCTGTACTGTTATAGTTAGAAAGAGAATTTAATATTCTAGATTGAGTTAAAATTTCACAATAATAAGTTAAATGGAACCCATTCTAGAGATTTGAATAGAACCTATTTTCAATGAACGCCCGGCAGCACAAGATAAACACTATGTAAAATGCATGGCTATGGTGGGCAGCCCGTGAAGGCCAAGGCTATTTGTAATGGCGGCTATCGTAATACAGTCGCATTTTTACCTTTTAACTTAAGTCAGTGGGAGGCATTATTTTTGCGGGCCATAACTCAATTTTTGATTGTTTAGATGTATTTCAAGCATGTATGATAAATATAATGGTATCAACTCACTAGTTCCTATTACAGCCCCGATGTTGTGTTCAGTGACGGAGTAGTCACTTTATTCTGAATTAGGTATAACATAGTTTTATTTACAAAATACAGCGTCATTAAATTAATTTTTGCGTTTATTATTCTGGTGTATAAATGAAGAAACCCCCTGAAAATCTATACACGGTTCGTAAATCTAGCCAAGCCTTGGTGCACCTTGTGCGGACGAACAGAGCCTAGGCTTTCTTCATCAGTGCGGACGAGTAGATACTTTGTTGTAAGAATTTTATTTGAAATTTGAACTTTCAAGTCTCTGGGTGAACGAAGTTGCTAGGCAACATAGGTGGAATTTGGGTGTGGAGACAAAGAGTTAAGAATGTGAATTCTTTTCGATCTAAAAATCTTTTCTGTTTCAATTATCAATACTGTCAATAGCCAATAGCTGACCTGTTCATCTCCCCCTTTCCTTTCTTTTTTTTCTTCTTTTTTTAGCCTGTGGTGAAACTTACTTGTAACAGACATAACAACAAATACTCATATACAAGGTATAATATATACAGCATTTTATACTTAACCTTATACAGAGATGCCAACCTTACGTAAAAAATGCGTATTTGTACACATTTTTCACTGATTGTACGCTTGTACACATTCCTCCCGACATTGTACGCATTTTTGCTAAGTCGCGTCGACTTCGAGGTAATTTTCAACAACAATCAAAATTGCCTTAGAAGTTGGACAAAGCTAGACCGAACGGGGGGATCGAGAGGTGCGAGCTCGCTACATACAAGGTCAAAAGCTAGGTCATCGCTAGGCCAAGCAGTTTTGCAAACACGCTTTTCATTGGCTGACCGGAAATTCAATTGTCGATTGATTGTTTTGAATTAGCGGGTGTAGGACTATGAATAATGAATGGACCAAAAACTGAACTGAGCCTCATTCTGAAACTGACCTTCACCGCTCGGCCAATCATTAGGCTATTAAGATGATTATGACAATTGGGCCTAAGGGGGATAGACAAAATGAATTAAATTATCGAAGGCTTTGTCTCAGGTTGTCCGCGCATTTCAAATCCCTTTTCATTGTCATTGAACTCATTGTGCATTCAGTCTTTGTTGGATATACATCAAATCTTGTGTTTGCTCGCTTTATTTATAACCTGTCAAATTGCCGACGAACTTTAACTTGCTTCTAGATCTAGATCTAGATCTAGATCTAGATTCTAGATCTACTTACAGCGGAACACTGCTTGGATTCTAAGATTTTTGGATTATTAGATTTACGGACGTGTGTGTGTTCTTATGTCCTACTAGATTCGAGGTCTAGCCCTAGAAATCTCGATCTAGATCTAGATCTAGATTCTAGATTGAATTATTATTCTGTGGAGCATAAGTATTTAAAGAAAATCTATAGATAATTTCATAATTGTGCAGGATCTAACTGAACTAATAGATCTAGGTCTAGATCTAGAGAAAATCTAGATCTAGTTTAGAAAGAGAATAGATCTCGTCTAGAATCTAGATCTACAGATGGAGCCACCATCAAAGAAAGCCAAGTATGATCAAACATGGAAGGAGGAGTATTCACGATTGTACAAAGGCATAGCTAAATCAGATAAAGGGCAAACTTTTGCATTTTGTGAAACTTGCAGATCGCATTTTTCAATTCGTTCAAGTGGGAGTTATGACATTAAGCGTCACTTGAATTCACAAAAACACATAAGTTGTGAAAGAGCTGCTAGTTCCTCCAGCATGAGTGCAATGAGCTCATTTTTTAAGCCAAGCAACAGCGTGAGCCATCAGGACGTCATTAACGCTGAGGTTGTATTTACAAAATTTTTAGTTGAGAAGAATCTTCCACTCGCTATCGCCGACGACATGGGGGATTGCCTCAGAGCTATGTTCCCCAACAATGATGCTGTGAAAAAATATGCCTGTGCCAGAACAAAAACCACAGCCATTGTTCATGCTCTTGCTGTGGATGAAAAAGAGAAGACACTTGCCAATGTTACGAAGAATTGTGTATTCTCTCTGAGCACTGATGGGGGAAATGACACTAAAGAAAAACTGTTTCCTGTACTTGTCCGATACGCTGATTACGACAAAGAATGCGTTGTAACAGAAATTCTTTCAGTGAAGCCACTGCAATCCACCACTGCCACAGGAAAAGACATTTTCCAACATGTAGAACAGGTTGTGCAGGAGTCCCGGCTAAATTTTACTGACTGTATTAGTTTTAGTGTGGATAATGCTTCAGTCATGATAGGAGAGAAGTCAGGAGTGGCTGCATTTCTCCACAAAGAGAATCAGTTTATCAACATCATCGGATGTCCTTGCCACAGGATCAACCTGGCAGCACTAAAGGCTTCAAATACCCTGCCTTACAAACTGGATCAGTTGCTGATTGACATTTACTTCTTCCTGGATAAATCATCCAAAAGAGTGGCTAGGCTAAGGGAGCTTCAAAATGTTTTCGTCACTGAGTGCCATGAGATTTTAAAACACGGCAACACTCTCTGGCTTTCTCTTGGCCCTTGTATCTCACGTCTCCTTGAACAATGGGAGCCCCTTTCAGCTCTTTTTTTTTAGAAATTTCTGAGGACAGATCCTCTTCAACCACTCAGACAAAAGCAAAGGGCATCCTGAAAAAACTTTTGTCAGATGAGGTGAAGGCTTATGCCTTATTCCTTCAAAATATCCTGCCCTGTCTGGAAAATGCAAATGCCACTCTACAAAGAGATGAGCCCCTAATAATACATAAGGTGTCAGACATCATGAAGGATCTAATCCGTCATCTGTGCCTCAGATTCATCAACCCATCAGTGATGAGAGGTAGTGATGTTCTGAGTTTAGAGGCCGCAGAGAAGTCACATCATTTGCCTCCCGCTGAAATAGATGTGGGCTCTAAATGCAGAAAGCTTGTCTCTGCAATGAAAATTGAGGAGAAAAATTCATTTTGGAAAGCAGTCTTGCTCTATCTGCAAACTGCAGTATCTTACTTGCAGAACAAATGCAACATTGGCAATATAGCAATTGTTAATGCAGCTATAGCAATCCTGCCACTAGACTCTAAGCGTCAGTGTCTGCCCTTCAATTTTTCACTGACCGTTTCCCAGCATTGCTTCCAGATGGGGACAAATCAGACTTAATGGATGTGATGGTGTGACAGTTCAGAGAATGGCAGGCATCAGACCTGGAACTATCAGAGGAAAGGATTGACCTATATTGGTTTAGGCTGTCAAAGATGAAAGATCAGTCTGGACAGCCAAAGTATCATCTCCTGGCTAGGTGTGTGCTAAGAGTATTGTGCATGTTTCACTCAAATGCAGCATGTAAAAGACTATTTAGCCTGGTTAGGAGAAACAGGACTGATTTTAGGCATAATATGTCAAACAAACTTTTGGAGTCCCTCTCCATATGTAAGAGCAAGTGGGGAAAAAGGGCTTTTAAGGAGAAGTTGCCAACTGAGCTGCTTGCAAAAGCTAAGGCAGCAACTGCAGCCTCTTTGGCTGGAGGGAAACATTAAATGTGAAAAACATGTAAATAGTTTGTGGGGGTCTATATATAGACTTCTGAACTTTGTGTAGATTTTTTTCTATATTCTTTTATGGATTATCTTAAACACTGACTTGATTGGAGTTCTGAATTTTGTATAGATCTATCTAGATCTAGCTCTTCTTTTTTGGATAATTATATAACTTGATTGGAATAATCTACAACTTACTGCCAGTGGCCTGGAGAACGAGATTGGGTGCTGTGCTGCTGTATTTACATTCTACACCATAAAAGTAAGTTTAAATAAGAGCTTGCAATACTTTTATTAGGTAACAGCCCCAATAAACATGTTTTTTGCTCTTTTTCTCCCCGAGGCGTGTTATTGTACTCATTTTTTCTCAATTGTACTCATTTTCAAGACTGATTGTACTCTCTCTCTTGGGTTGGGGTTGGCATCTCTGATAGCACCCTGAAAGATTAACAACACTTTGAAGCTTTAGATTTTTAATTATAACCTATCATTAAGTTGCACTTCCCATTGCTATCATTAAGTAACACTTTCCATTGCTATCATCAAGTTGCACTTCCCATTGCTATCATTAAGTAACACTTCCCATTGCTATCATCAAGTTGCACTTCCCATTGCTATCATTAAGTAACACTTCCCATTGCTATCATTAAGTAACACTTCCCATTGCTATCATCAAGTTGCACTTCCCATTGCTATCATCAAGTTGCACTTCCCATTGCTATCATCAAGTAACACTTCCCATTGCTATCATCAAGTTGCACTTCCCATTGCTATCATTAAGTTACACTTCCCATTGCTATCATTAAGTTACACTTCCCATTGCTATCATTAAGTTGCACTTCCCATTGCTATCATTAAGTTACACTTCCCATTGCTATCATTAAGTTCCACTTCCCATTGCTATCATTAAGTTACACTCCCCATTGCTATCATTAAGTTGCACTTCCCATTGCTATCATCAAGTTGCACTTCCCATTGCTATCATTAAGTTGCACTTCCCATTGCTATCATCAAGTAACACTTCCCATTGCTATCATCAAGTTACACTTCCCATTGCTATCATTAAGTTGCACTTCCCATTGCTATCATTAAGTTGCACTTCCCATTGCTATCATCAAGTTACACTTCCCATTGCTATCATCAAGTTGCACTTCCCATTGCTATCATCAAGTTGCACTTCCCATTGCTATCATCAACTGTAATGTCCAACTGCTAACAATGGCACACACTTATAACCAGTAATCAAATTGAACTTTTCCAATGTCTCCAATTCTTTGGCGTACATCTTTGACCACTGAGCTTCTGTTTCATGATCATAGCCAGCTAGGTGAAAGATTCCATGATTGATATGTGTCTGAAAAGAGAAGAGCATTCAAAATACCAGTTAGCTGGTACATGGACTCTTTTTCTATTTCAGTTTTGTATCAAGTTTTGAAAATGAATTCAAAAGTAATGGGTGGGAATGCTAACTTTTTTACTTTCTTTTCTTTTCTTTCATTTCAAAGTTTTCATTAAATTTGGTTGCTAAAAGTAACAAAAGAAGATAGACTTCATTTAATCAAAAAAATAAAACTAGATTCCTCGTGACCAAAAAATATTTATGAAAATTGTAAAAAATACAAAAGGAAAAATGCAGAGTTACCACAATATTGTTAGAGTCCAAAATAAGGGCTGACTATTCGAAATGGGCTCAAAAGAAGGCTGTTAAAATCTACATATGACATCACAAAGTCACTCAATTCCACTGCTTTGACTAAGTGGGATGACAATAGAAGAAGTAACAGATGTGCACGCATCCACTTCACCAGTTCTACAGTGCCGGTACGATGCATGTAAAATAATTGTTAATAATAGGCCTAAACAGCATAAGCAACAAGACCAAGGAATGATGGCTTCCAATAAAGAGAAAAGAAAATGCTTTTCACTTGAATTAAAGGCCGAAATCTCACACACAAATAAGATGTGAACACACGTACACACGCCTCTTTCTTCTATTTTTTTTTACCTTCTGTCTTTCAAGCTTTTTTTTTCCCCACCTCGTAGTGTAGTAGTATTTTCCTGGTAATTACCCTTTGCATGCCTACAGCGGGATTATTCTTCTGGAAGTAAAAGTCTCACTATAGTCGTGTTCTACTGTATTTGATAAAGTCGTCATGATTTGGAATATTTACTCAGGGTAAATTGTCTTGACTTTGATGTCTCACATCATCATATTCTCTTACACATATCTCAATAGAAATTAATTCTATAGAAAAGATCTTTCAAATTAAAGAATTGTATACCAGTACCAGTAAATCACTGTTAAAGTCTGATCCGTGCTTCTGTGATTCCTTGAAAATGAACGGAATGCCCAAAACAATATCTCCCAGCAATTTTTCCTCTGCCGATAGGTTACCAGGAAATATTCCAGCTCTTTCCTCAGGTATCTGTCCAGAGTGAAAAGAAGAGTCATTAATTTTTTTCTAATTTGAGGAGCTAATCTCATATAAATGAAACCTTCATTTGAACAGTTAGCGGCCGTGAGTTTACTTCTTAAAAGTTTTATTGGTTTGATACACAAGAAAACTTTATCAAATTATAGGAGTGGCAAAAGTGTTGATACTTTAAAACATAAGCAAGCTACAATGTATGAAATACTACCTACAGTTAGTTAACTAACATAAATACTTTAAATCAAATTAATAATTCAATTTTTTTTTGTTTTTTTTTTTTGCATATTGACAGTAATTATTATTCATCCTTGTAGAGTTTTGTCAGAATAGTACATTCGTTCATCACTTTCTCAAGTAGTGCAAATCATTGTCTAATCAATGTCTATGAGTTTTTAGCTGAGACACTTTTTTCATTTCATTCCCAAGTTGATTACCTGAATGATCTTGCCTTAAAATACATCTCTCTATCTCTCTCTCATACACAATCCATCAATGTCTTCTCCCCTCCCACCCCTTCATCCCCTACCCACCCATCCAGCCTGACAACTTTCATTACTTTGACCTATCTTCATGCGAGCATTGACTCGTATCCAGTGGCGGCGGCTGGGTGGCAATATTGGTAGAGCGAGTACCACCTTGAAATTGGACAATCAACCTATATTACAAATACATGCCTATAATATATTATGCACATGATCATGCATGACTCAATATGTATATGGTTTGGATATGGATAGGTGAAAGTAGAGGCGGGAAATTAAGGAATATATAAGAGTATTACATCCACAAGTGACTAACTTAACTAGGATAATGCCGACTACTCATAAGTTGTTAATAAAAAATGTTTCTTCGCTGATATGGAGAAGTGAAGAAGATCTTTAAAACCTAGGTTACAGACCACTATTTTTCGGTTTCTTCCGGGTCGGTAAACAATAAAACCAGAACAGTCTATTTTTCTCTAAACTAACCGGGAGTCATTCATGTGATAGGTACAAAGTCATTCATGTGATAGGTACAAAATCATTCATGTGATAGGTAAAAAGTCATTCATGTGATAGGTACAAAGTCATTCATATGATAGGTACAAAGTCATTCATGTGATAGGTACAAAGTCATTCATGTCACAGGTACAAAGTCATTCATGTGATAGATACAAAGTCATTCATGTGACAAGTACAAATTACAACAAAATATGCATATGTTGACTTGTCATTGTAGTTGAAAATCTTGTGGTTGTTGGGGCCCAAGATTTTTAAAGTGTGAAATTTCTTCAAGCTTCAGCTATAAGCTATCTACGTGATTCATTTCAAAATAAACCATGCAAAGATAATGAAGAATACACAAGGGTGTAATAGCCTTTATTATGGTCCAAAATAGTTCTAGTCGATATATTATCAAACCTTGATCTAGATACAAATTTGATTTTTAAAATGGAGGCTGACTTAAAAATCCTTTAAGAAACCAAAGAATCGATATCATCATGCCAGAGAACAATCAAGAGACAAAATAATGACATTCTAATGCAACACAATGACAATAAGTGAAAGCGATCTTAAAAGTGCATGTGAATTAAATTAAACAGGGAAAGAAGAGGTGAGGGGTGACATTAACCCACTTATCTAAATTTACCATACCGGTAAAGAGTATGACCGCCTGTGTGTCCCTCGCCTTCTCTATCCCTATTGTCTTGTCGCTGCGATCTGAATTTCCTTCGAGGATAAACAGTATTCTTGTAATTCGTCACAAATTCGGGACAGAAGGAACGAGACGGATTCTCGCTCTAAAAAAGGATTTTATTTTTTGCAAGAATTATTAAGACGATCACAGTCCCAGCCTCCCCAGAAGTAGACAGCAATACTCGTACTAGGGGAATGAGAGGCAGGAGCCAAATTTAATCTTGCTCCTTGTCTGCTTGACTTCGAAGAGGAGAGGGAGAGCAAAGACCTTAGAAATAAAATGTCTCTGTTAATAGAAAGAGGTGATAGAAGGGTGCTTATTAACGAGTTGAAGAACTTGGCTTCCCATGGGTATCACTGTTTTGTTAGTGTTAGTACATAACACAACAGTGTTAAACTAAATTCTGTTGTTTGTAAAAGATAAATAAGCCTCTAAAAATTAAAAAAATTATATGATTTCATTATTTAATAAAAGTTATAGCCTTTGCTAAGGGTCATGCGATCAGGTGGATCCTTCGCTCCTCTCGATCCATGGACTTGCCACCACTGCTTTTCACATTTTCTAAACATAAGAAGTAAATATTATCTACTTATTGTATTTTTATATTGAATCCACAGCTCTGGCTGGCAGATTGGCTTCTGGAAAACAACCCTAACAAACCAAAAGTCAGGAATCCTATTATAGAATTAGCCTAAATTTTGTAAATATACATATGACGTCATGTTTTTATCAACTTGTACACTTTTATATGACTTTTATGAAGAAATACATCCCTTAAATTATACATTTTGTTTGATTTTTGTTAAACAAAAATATTAAAAATTGTGATATGAAAATTGTAGCAATAATCCTTGAGCATGTTTTACTCTTTTTGATTTCACTCTATGAAAATTCTTACATCTGTGTTCTAAACATCTAGGAGAAAAATTAGTAATCTAACTTATATCTTTTACATTATACATGTCACATTTATGGTCATAACTACAAGGTGAACAATAAATGCTCAATGAAATGATTGGTCAGGGAAAATCAATTGTAATAATAGGGGAATACAAGAATTGAATATTAAATACTTTGAATATTTTGAATACACTAAAAATTCAAAGTGAATTTAGCCCGGAGAAGTCGTCAACACCAGCTTTGTTGCGATATCAGTATATTGAGTATTACAGACGTTCTCTTCTGTGATGCAAGTCTTTAAATTATGTTTGGTGCAATTATGGGTAATAAAAATCATTTCAAACAGTTCATTGGTGTACTGGCTATGTAAAAAATCAAATTCATCATTCCCCATGCATTTTAACCTTCATTATACGCGAACAGAAAATGTCTTACAACTTACAGTCAATCTTCTCTATGGCGGCCACCCTTTTTCCATAAAAAACTGACAGCATGTGACAAGTAATAATATCTTTCATCACTGCCTCTTATCTCTGGCATAGTCTCTGTGAATACCCTGATATACATTGTACTCCTATCACTTTCATAGGCCTTACTCATTACTATAAATATTAGCTGAATGTTAATGTCATGTCATACAACACTTCATTTCTTAGTTCTATTTGATTAAGGTAGAGTTAGATCAGCACCTCCTGAATAAAAATCAGGCAACAAATTTACTTTGGAACTCCTCATTAATCCTTGTCATCACTTCATAATCTTAATACCCGGTATAACAGACCATTAAGACATTATTCATCCTAAAAGCCTTGAATGTGCTATCTTTATGCCCACAAGCGATAAAGCAACATTTCATAGTGGAAAGAAGTATGATCATATAATTTTTACTTCAGAAAGACAAGGGAGGCATAGGAAATCAATCAATGGAGTAAAGTAATCATTTTGACTTTGTGACCGTCTTACGGCCACCATACACTACGCAGTTCCCAACTGTTCAGTTACTGCACAGTTACTGCGCAGTTACTGTACAGTTCCAATGATGATCTGCGAATCGCTCACAGATTCATTCAGATTCCATTCAGAGCTAGACAGGCTAGCGCAACCTCATTCTCATTTGAAACCATGTTGATCTTCGGTGGTTTGTGGTAAGTGTAGTGTGTGAGCTCAAAAAATATAAATAGAAGGGTAACTGTGCAGTAACTGCGCAGGCCCGATCTGCCACTTTAAGTGCTAGTGTGTGCTGGCCATTAGAAACGTTTTAAGCCATTTTTACACTCAAAATCACTGGACATGGCCATCATAGTTCTAGTTCTAGACAAGTGGCCCTTTTGTAGAGGTATAGAAAAGAGGAAAAAGCAACCGCGGCCGTCAGTCGTAAGAGTAAGAGGCTGCAAACAAGTTTGACCGTGTTTGAAGTAGATGTGAGGAAATAAATGATTTGTTGAGCTTTTCCCAGTGTTGAAGTCTGATGCCATTATACAAAAGAAAGAGCAAATAGTGTTTTGTAAATATGTAAATAAATCAAAGAAGCAAAACTACATCAGAGTAACACCATTGAAGTATTAAGGTCAACAAGATTAATTACCTCAGGTAACGAATAGTAGAGAGAAAACAACTTTCTTGATTAAGCAATTTCAGTATTTACCAAAGATTACTACAGACAAAATAATAGAAACCACTGAAATTGTCAGGAAACCTATGTCAAGAATATGGATGAAAATAAAGATGAATTCTATAGACTATCGTGGAGACTCACTGAATTGACATCAATAACCCCCCCCCCCCCCCAATCCCCTTTCCCCCATTTCATGCAGGGTACCTCAACTCCCAAGAGGCATACAGTAAACCACCAATTATCAGGGACAAGATCTTCTGCTGCTTTCCTCTGATGCTCGTTTTATACCCGAGTAAGATGAGGAAAATAGTGTGTAAAGAGAATTATAATTAGAAAAAAGGCAGTCGCAGAACTACTCAAGACAGTAAACCCAACAAACGCGTCAATCCCAGACAACATCAAAAAAAAAAAAAGAAGAACAAAACAAAAAACAAAACATGACAACAACAAAAAACAACACAAAAAAACAACAACAACAAGACAACAATCATCCCCAATGTGTATGCTCCGATACTAACAAAAAGATTCATCTATAAACGGTGGACGGCTACTACAGGAATGGCTGAATGTAAATGTAACGTGTTTTTATAAGAATGAGAATAAACACAAGGCAGAAAGTTAAAGACCGGAATCCTCAACATCAGTACCAAGCAAATGATTCAAAATCAGTGGCACAAGTTAATTCACTTCGAAAACAACCATGCCCTCATAAATCAGAAAAAATGGATCAAACTTAAGCTCTGGATATTTATGGGAGGCACAAATCTCATCCCCATCGGCGATGATATACATTGTCATGTGCTCAGATCAGCGTCGTCAGGTGGGGCGGGGCTTCGGGGCTTCAGCCCTACCTCAAAATTACACTGTGCTTTATTGTCTTTATTATGAGCCAAGCATGCTCTTTATAATAATTATAAGTAAATAATCAATCAGTTTAGTCCCAGTCTCAGCTTTACCCACGTGACGTCATTGACTCAGATCTTAAGACAGACGAAACTATATCGACACAGCCATCCACGACTTATCGCTTTTGACACCGCCTTCAAAAAATGCTCCTCTACGCATTACATGATCATCAATATGGTTGTAGAAACCATGAGAAGCTCATCTACAAATCATTACATAAATATGGCTGTAAAGTAAACACAATCTTCATCATTATAATGTGACCAACTTCCTTGCCGGTACCAAAGATTTATCATTGATAATAAATTACATTTGTAGGACAATAAATCAATTTAGATGGAATGTAAAAGTGGAAAAAATAAAAGTCCTTCTTATATAACGCTCATATTCACAGCGTAGCCGTGCTCAAGATGCTTTACAAAGACTACTATACTCCCCTGACCGACATCAACACAGAACACATAGGATAAGACTTGCAACATGTTAGGTGCGATTACATTTTTAAGGGACTAAGCTACAAAGAAAAGTGATTTTCTAAAACTATTCAATCTATAATAACATCCTTTGGATATATAATACAGACTAAGTAGTCCAAAAAAATAAGATTGATAATAAAAAATAAAACTTTTAAGAATCGGTTGCTATATTGAAAATAAACATTGATCCCTAAAAAACTAATTCTTCAGAAATATCACGAATTTTAAATTTCTTTCACTTGGTGTACTTAATAGATATGTAATTTTAGGTCACTGGCTATTCGGAATGGAAAAATGCTTCGTGGTTGAATTTTTATCATGAATTTTTGAAAATCGTCGTTCTGAAAATTCCCGTATTTAAAAGTACAGATTTCACAAAAAGTCCTCTTTTATGCATTAATTCTTAATCTCCATGTGAATGTGAAGTTTGGTGGATGCAGGCTGGCTAGTTTCTGGTTATTAGTTTTGTTCGTCACACGAGTTAATGAAAAGATAGCTTTTAAGAACAAAGTCATTCCTAGTTGTTAAAATTGTGAATAAATTAATGAAATCACGTTGGACCAGTACAAAAAATAAATAAATAAATAATTAAAACAACCAGTAACCAAAGGTTTGAAACCAACAGACTCCTAATTTGCTCCCTCCACTTGTTTCTATTGATGATCTTCGTTAACCCCCTTTATTAATCAAGATTACAAATATTTTGCCCCCGCTTAAACCCTTAATAACATGGACAAGACTATATTAACGGACAGGTACTCATACACACCAAAGTCGACCGAGTTAAACGGGACATCGCTCAGTGGCCTAGTGGTTAATACAGGTTGGGACACGATCGGCTGGGTGATTGGTGGAATCGTATCCCACTAGATACAAATTTTCTCGATAACCACTGGTCATTGACGGTGTGGCTATAATTTGGGTAAGACACTTTTTCCCGACTACTTCAATCACTCCGGTGTGAATGAGTACCTAGCCGTTAGGACAGCGTTGTCCGTGTCCGAAGTTGTAATTGCGGCTAACAGCCTGACAGTTTTGTCCTATGTGTTCTGTGTTGCAGTCGGCCAGGGGAAGTTGATAATCATTGAAGAGCACTATCTTTTGAGCATTGTCTGATGCACCCAACTACCTCACTCACTCAGGTGTGAATGAGTACCTGGCCGTTAGGACAGCGTTGTCCGTGTCCGAAGTTGTAATTGCGGCTAACAGCCTGACAGTCTTGTCCTATGTGTTCTGTGTTGCTGTCGGCCAGAAGAAGTTGATAGTCATTGAAGAGCGCTTAGAGCTGAGGTTCCTTGTTATTAAGCGCTATATAAATGGGCTCTTTATTAATTACATTGTTTTTTTCAACAACGTCGTGTCTTAGCGCTCAAATCCACAGACCCCGTTCCGCACAGTTCCGCACAAGCGGTGAACACTATAAGTTATTACAAATTATGTTGATCACGGAGCGGAGCCGAGGCTGTGCCTTTTGGAGAAATAAACATTCACATCTATCTTATCTTATGGTACAAACACTCCTCTTATTCAAGGAGAGGAAGGAGAGGAAGGGAAATAAAGGAAAGGGGCAGAAACGTCAAAGAAAAAAGAAATGAGAGATGGTCGCGGAAAGGTTGTGGGCTGTGTGTCATTGTGTGTGTGAGTGTGTGTGTGTGTGTGTGTGTGTGAGAGAGAGAGAGAGAGAGAGAGAGAGAGAGAGAGAGAGAGA
>JASKDV010017216.1:0-16694 GCA_032466395.1 Aegires albopunctatus | reverse complement strand
CCGAAGAACAAGTTTTGTGATGTCACAGGGGTCTTGCAACTTCTGTTGTATGTTCTATTCTATGGAGTACATTGACTTTACATATAATATGTAATAAGTATTATGTTTGGAGGAAAAATGGCAAATCTGTTTATTTATACAAACCATGACAATATCAAAAGGGAGGTGTGCTCTTTTTGTGTGCACAAAAAGAAACATCTTGTAAATTGCCACCTGATGTATGCAAGAAAATAATACAAAACTTAAGTTGTGGACGTTATATGAAACTTGAATAATTTTATAGTTTAATATGCTTCACATATCCCTTGCCTTTGTGTTAAGGGCTACATATATTGCATTATAAATTTATTATTTTAAAATATCAATCTATCTATTCACCCAATCAAAACTCTTAACACTATACTATAACATAATACATTTCGTTCTACACATGAAATTGTCTGTTCAACCATTGAAAGGCGTTCTTCGTTTCTCAAGACATGTACATGTAAAGAAGAAATTTGAAAACACTTCGTAAATAATTGATGAATAAAATTATTATTTTAAAATATCAATCTACCTATTCACCCAATCAACTCTTAACACTACACTATAACTTTCGTTCTACACACGAAATCGTCTGTTCAACGATCGAAAGTCGTTCTTCGTTTCTCAAGTCATATTCACGTAAAGAAGAAAATTTTTCATGCAGAATTCCCTTGCTTGAGTAGTTTTTATAACGAGTCCCATTTTTCCATTTGTCAAGTACTTACTGGACTCCTCTTGCCAGATTTGGTTGAATAATTTTGTCAGTTATTTAACTTTTTGTTTCAGCGACTGCTTTTTACAGATCCGCAAGGATTTCATTGACACCAGCTCTAATTTCACATGGTATTCTATTATATCGTTCCTTGGATACGATTATGTATGTAACAAACATCTTCCGAAGAACAAGTTTTGTGATGTCACAGGGGTCTTGCAACTTCTGTTGTATGTTCTATTCTATGGAGTACATTGACTATACATATAATATGTAATTAGTCTAGATCTAGATTTTGATTTAAAGATAACATTAGGGCATTGGCCTAATGTAGTAAATTATAATTATTATAATCTATTTCTACACCAAAATTAAATTCTTGTCTGGATCTAGAATCTAGATCTAGTTATGTAACTTGTTATTTTGAATATATTGTCAAAGAAGGCTTAAATTCACACCTCAAGGATTGCGATAGTTCCAAGGGAATTCCTGATTAGGCACTTATAAATGAACCACGTCTTGTCATATGCTGGAGTGAAATGGAACAGCTAGGCCTAGGTCTGCTTTAAAATGGATTTCGCATTTGTAGTAAGAAATGACTCCATTGAAAAAAAATTGCTGTCTTGCTCACATTTGAGTTGCTCCATATCTTCCAAGTGAGTGAATTTTTCTGGATTCAACACACCAGCTGTAGCCCCAAATATTCCAGCTGCTTTGACGGCTTTGTAAAGACCCTCTTGCTGATTCAGGTCTTTGATACTATTAATGAGGTCAGCAGATGTTTTGTATCGAGTTGGTTATGTGACGTCACATGGGGTCTTGCAACTTGTGTCATTATCATTATTATGCTTTAGGGAATAATCAGTTTCGTGTTTTATTCCTTCTCTCATACATAATCATCCCTTTATTATATTGTATCTATTATTATCATTAATGGGTTTTTTTAACATCTGCTCTCCCTTTGTACATTAAGAGCAATGTGTAATCTTTCCTTTACACTGAAGCATACAATTGTCAGTGCAGTATGACAATAATAATACAATGTTACAGTAGACTTACAACGAAACGAATGAGACGGTTCTATCAGCGAAACTTGTTAAGTAGGTCATGACATACTTATACTTATACGCTGTTAAGCATTGGCCAACAGCTGATATTAATGACACAAATTAGTCAGATGGTAAACAAGAGTAGTAGTAGCATGGAGGTACATGGTACATCATGAATCAGCATAGTATGAGCAGGAGGAGGTGTTGGTAGTGGTTATGGTAGTAGTACTAGTAGTTGTTGTATCAGTTGTAGTAGTAGCAGCAGCAGCAGTAGGAATGCGTTTTCCTGTCATAGTCCGGAGGAACAAAGAATCATTTGACTTGATGACAGTCTCAATTATGATGTTGATGATTGCGATTGTAATTATTTAACTATCTATATAGTAATGTCTACTTACAGTTCACGGTCAAACATCTTGAAACCCTTGGAGCATATTAGTACTGGTATGTGATCAACTCTTAATCATGGCTGAATGTTGCAGCTTTTCTTTTCCTGCTGCACCGATGCTCTCGGGTGATCATTTTCACCTCATGGTGAAGTCCTAACATTGGTATACAGGTTGATGACGAGGAAATGCACATCGCATGCCTTATCACTGGTGCACCTCAAAAGAACTTCCACTGTCTCCAAGATTTTCCTTATGATTCTGTTGCACAGACCAAGAACATGAAGGGCAACACTTGTTTCAGTTTGAAATGTTTTTTCAGCCCTACTTATCACGTTACATAGGGTAGCCAATGGAGCATGCAAGCCATTTTTGGCAAAGTCATAGTTCTTCTCATTGAGAAATGTGCGCTCAGCATTGTTGATGTCTCTCAACGTCCTCATAGTTTTCACACAGCACATATCCAGCGATGTAAGTTAGGATGCTGTTTTTTGGCTAATGGAACTGGGAGGTTGGTATTGCCTTGACAATGTCCCGAATTCCCTTTGGCACTTCCAGCTGCAGCCTTGTTTTTACAGCACTGGGGGCAGCCTGCGAGCTGATGTGATCCAGCTGAAACAAGAAAATGTCCAGGTCATCCTCACACTTCACAGTTTTTTCGATCTCCTGTCACCATTATCGAAGTGGCCATGTCTTGACGTAGAGCACTTCTAAGCTCTCTAGCATCGGGGTTAAACCGATGACCCCTTTTCCACGAATGACAGAAAACAGATTTTCAATACAGTCTTGATTAAGGTGACTGGTTGTTTGGTTGTGGAAATTTCAAGATGTGGCTTGCTTGAAGTTCCTCCCACAACTGCACAAGGACATTGATGCTCAATTTCCAGCCTTCAATGTAGGGAAGTTGGCCAGACTTGTTGCTGGATTTCAATTCATCCAGCCAGGTCAGGGTGTCTGGTTGGGCTTCAGTTGAAATAGAACCAAAGAAAATCATGGTAGAAATGCCAGCTGCAACTATGTGGCTGAGAATTCGAGTGGCCAAGGCTACACTTAATTGTGAAAATGCTAGCATGTCGATGTGACGAGCAGTAAGCTTTGGGGCCAACCTGACGGCGTGATTTTTCCATGTCATAGAACTGTTTTATGTAGTCCCAACTTATTGAATCGTTGTTCATCATAAAACCAGACCTTTTCAAAATGTATTTATATTCCTGTATGAGGAATAAGTCTCTCTTTGTTTATCCATTTCCTTTGGTATGGCAATTTCAAAATCAGTGCAGTCAATAATCATTCGACAGTTAAGAAAATTCATGAACGTTGATGGAGCAGAAATCCTATTTTTATGCCTGGAAGGGCATGTCCCTAACATCAGATCTTCGGCTAAAAGTTTGTGGAGGGGCACAAATGTTGGAAATTGTTGTCTTGCTACACCGAAACAGCTGACTTATGTGTAAAAACGGATAGTTTTGCCTTAGTTTCATAAGAACAATAAATACTTGATCCTCCAAGAAAATGGTGTCCACCTTCCATCTATAGAAATACACAATATCTCTTTCGAAACGTTTCACATATTCTACAATTGAATTGAATATGGCCCTCGTTGGAATCCCTGTCTCCATTCGCAGGACTTTCTCTTTTAATTTTGTCACTGTGTATCGAAGTCTTCTATATTCACACTCTCTCTCAAGTTGAGAGATTTGGTCCACGGATTCACATAAATTTGCATCTAAGATAATGTTATTACTCCTTTGAATGATATATGAGTGTTATAACACCATTCGGGCTGACCCCCAACAAGCACTTAAATGTATTCATGTTCCTGTATTAGAAATAAGTCTCTCCTGTTTATCCATTTCCTTTGGTATGGCAATTTCAAAATCAGTGCAGTCAATAATCATTCGACAGTTAGGAAAATTCATGAACGTTGATGGAGCAGAAATCCTATTTTTATGTCTGGAAAGGCATGTCCCTAACATCAGATCTTCAGCTAAAAGTTTGTGGAGGAGGGGCACAAAAGTTGAAACAATGTTGGAAATTGTTGTCTTGCTACACCGAAACAGCTGACTTATGTGTAAAAACGGATAGTTTTGCCTTAGTTTTAGAAGAACAATAAATACTTGATCCTCCAAGGAAATGGTGTCCACCTTCCATCCATAGGAATGCACAATATCTCTTTCGAAACATTTCACATATGACTCATTCTCAAAAGGTCGTTGTGATTTTGTTGCAGGAGAAATAAAATATTTCTCACTGATTTTTGTTTCATATATCACCCCTTGTAATAAATTTACCAATTATAAGATAACTCTTGCTTTTATTGTTTGTAAATCCCTTTTGAAATGTGTCCTGATCCAGTGTCACAGGCGAGAGAGATTTGGTCCACGGATTCACTTAGATTTGCTTCTAAGATAATGTTATTACTCCTTTGAATGAAATCAGTATCACTACTAGTGGCAACCAGTCTCACTTTCTGTAGTAGCATTGGAATGAGATGTTGTGGGAGAGATGGTCTCTTCTCTCCTTGTCGCTCTTGATCTTTTGGCAGACTCCTATTTTGGAAAGATTTTGTTTTTATTTCGCTCAAAGATCTCAGGAAGATTATTTTTGTCCCCATCTAGGAAATGGCAGGAAGATATTCTGGAGTGCTGATTTGGCTCTTTATCTTGACGCCTATAAAGAAAAAAACCATTTTCTCTTCTAGAGTGTTCTTTGGCAGAAGGTCAGGAATGTTGTCTAACAGCTGCAGCTCTTCATCTGTCAGTGGTTTGTTGCACTGTAAACAGTTGTGTCCTGCTTAGTCGTAGTCAATTTCGGGTACAAACTGGTGTTTGTTTCTGTCCAGGTCTATGGCATCCATTTGTCTTGTGCGGTGAGATTGTAACGAAGATCCACCAACTAGCTGCCTTGCGACTTAGAGATGGAATTGCTTATGAGAAATGTATTCTGTATGGCTCATCTTAAAAATGATATAACTGTTCACTAGACTCATGTCAATTAGGAACCACCATCTATGTCCAGGGCGTTGGATGGTGTAATTGGCACGAAGATGGTCGTGACGGGTGACCCGACGCATGTATTTGTGTAATCAACAATACTTTGAGTGGTATTCAAGCTGACCGTCTTCCATCCTTCGGGTCCTCTTATCTTCCTTCTTATCTTTGCCTGATTGGGATTGTGACATGTAGTCAAATTGAATATCAAGGAGGAGTCCTTCCAAACAGTTGCCAACATCTTAGCGTCTTGACTTTGTTTGTAAATGACATCTCCCCGCTTCATTTCTCTTAGTTGACAATTGCTTTTTTGTTTTTTCACCATAGCAGGCCATTGCTTTCTAGATGTGTTGAATGACCCGCACAGGTAGATCTTTTTTTTTAAGCAAGAAGAGAGCTAGTGGTACAGATTGAGATATATAAAATTTGTCCACGTAACCTACATGGTTTTTCCCCACTAAATCCCCACATAAAGTTTCCACCACCCGTTGTGTAAGCCCCTCCTCTCGTTTTCCAGTCCGTAGATACACTTCAAAATCCCAAATGTATCCAGTATGTCCATCTGCCAAGGTGTAAATTTTGGAGCCCCTTTTTGCTGGATTATTTGGAGCTCCTACGACGCCAGAATGTTTTCCATAGAACTTAATCGTTGCTTCGTCGACACTGGTGTTTTCATGCATATTGAAATATTCCTTGGACTTTGCTTTCATGAAGCTTAATAAAGCCTTCACCCTGTCCAGCGCACTAGCGTGTGATGAGCTCTCTGGGTCGTCAACGTGAAAAACCCGGTGAATATCCTTAAACATACTTTTTGACATTGTGTCACTGACAAATTTGTTGGTGAGACATGGATCGGTGGACCAATAATCATCAATACATGACTTAGGGTCCACTCCCATGACAATGCGAAGACCAAGATATGCTGCAATGTCTTTAGCCGTCAGTGTCAAACGGTTGATGTGATAAATTTTCATATATTTATTAGAAGCTGATTCAACTTTTTCCAAAAATCTCTCTCCTAAAAAGGATTTGAAAAAACTGACCTCCATCGTTTCCTTTTCCATTTTAACAGTTGGTCCAGGCGTCTCCCCATAAAATTCTTTTTTTGTTGATCTTCTTAAAAGGCTCAAACCAGTTGATGATCCCGTCAGCAGATGACTTTTTGTCATCTTCATCATCTCCCTCATCTCCTGAACTGCTCTCAATACCACATCCTTCATTACCTTCACTTGAATCACTCTCTAGGTCTGATAATCAAAACCTCATCTTCTGCTTCCTTATCATTAAAGTTACTTGAATGCTTACACTATTATCATCTAGGAATATCGATTCTTGGCATTCTTGAGCAAATGAACGGCTTGTTCCGGATTGATAATATCAGCAGCAACCTCTTACTGTTTCAGGTCCATGATACGATTAATGGGGTCAGCGAATGTTTTGTATCGAGTTGGTTAAGTGACATCACATGGGGTCTTGCAACTTTTGTTCATGTTCTATTCCCAACTGCCAAGTGAGTGGCTTTATCTGTATTTGATACATCAGCTGCAGCCCCAAATATTCTAGCAAAGTGACAAAACAGAAAACAAATTCCTAGTTAAAGATCTTTATTTTAAAATTAGTGTGTAGTGTTCTTCATTTTCCGTAAAAAAACAACACATGAATAGTCATTACATGGACAGACATTGAAAAATCAATAAACAAAAATCTCAAACATAAAAGACATTTATAAACAGTCGGAGCACAGATACGTTGTCTCAGTGTCCACGTTGATGCAACAGGAGTGAAACCACTTCTCACAGGCTTCACAGCCAATCCACTGAACCCCAGAATTTCTGTCAAGTTCCCTAGGTACAGGGAAGCATACCTTGCACAGATCACGGTCATTTTCTACATAACCCTTCCTATTTAAAAAAATTTAAAAAAAATATTTTTGGATCCAGGTGCAGGGGAGACCCGAGTGTCCACGGGTTGCACGTGGGCGCTCGGCAGAAGGGACTGACGGTCCTGGAGGAAGTTAAGAGCATGTATCCATGCTCTCCACCTGAGGCTTTCGCTGCCTTACTTACTTTACTTTCACTACTTTGTCTACTCAGAGTGGTCTGGGTAGCCATTTCTTTTGTTTCTTTACTTACTTTCTTCACAACTGTGGAGTAGGTCAATGACGGGTTCTCCTTAGTGAACCGCTCCCTAGCTTCATGATAGGTCAAGGAGTACTCTGCTCGGAGACGCAGGGCTGCGAGGAGCTGGGTGAGTAGTGGAAACCCACATAATGAATTCAGAGCTAGGAAAGGAAACAGCATCTAGTATTGAAATATAGAGAAGTCTAAGGGACTTTAAAAAAAAGTTAAAATTCAAAAATCTTGACATCATTCAAACTGAAATTGAAGGTGTTATGATGGCGGGGAATTAGAAAGAGACGTAGAAAATGCAAACAATTTTTCACAGCCATCTCGAGAGACAATACAAATAGCGGAACAGCGGATGTAAAGCACGACATGCAACCTGGCGATGGCGATGGCGATATACCAATTCTTCTATTCCAACCATCAGTAAATTCTCTTATCTTCAATCATTACTTACAGGCGAGGCTTTAGCGACGATCAAAGAATTGAATTTAACCGAGAACAATTACACCATTTCAATGTCACTATTGAGAGAAAGATTTGGCAGAAAAGAAATAATTATTTTTAGCCATATCCAACGGCTACTTGACGTCGACGTTCCCAACGTCCGTGTCGTCGGTAAACTTTGGCAAGTATACAACGAATTTCAAAGTAACATTCCAAGTCTAGAAAACTTAGGAGTTTCAGGACATGAATATCATGGTGTCGTTCTAACACCCATGGTTTTAAGTCGTCTTCCGCAGGAATTTCGCTTGGAATGTAATGGGCGAAAATAAGTGAAAACAAAGAGGGTGATTTGAACTGGCTTTTGGATTAATCTCAAAAATGAGATCACGCGACATGAAAGGTCCGAGACCTACCAGATATAGGCCTTCCTCCAAACAACGACGAGACAAGCGTGTTCCTTCAGCAGCAGTGCTCCAAACAACAGAAGATGTAAAGAAGAAGCGATCATTCTGAGTGTTTTGTGGAAAAGGAGACCACCGAGGTGCCAGTTGTTGGAACCTAAAGAAATTGCACAGCGATGAAGTCAAGAATATTCTAAAAACAACATTTGTGTTTTAGATGTTTTGAAATAGGTCATTTAGCCACAAGTTGTCAAGAAAGGTGTTCGTTGTGTGCTGGAAGACAAGTTTTTTTCTGTAAAAGGAACGATAATCAAACCAAAATAAAAACTGTGGTCATCTTTACCATCTCCACAAACCAATGACAATGTTAGAAATGATAACATTAATTACCATTCTTCTAAATTCACAAATCAAACAACTGTTATGCAAACTTTGACAGTGAATGTCAACAATGAAATATGTACCATGATTTTTTTTATATTCTGGCAGTGACAAAAGTTATATCACTACTCTCTTTGAGAGAAAAACAAGATCTAAATATGTTGGTTGCGAATTTATTTGTTTCTCTTGTTCGTTTCGGGGAGAGAAGGCGAGAGAATCCCTCCAAGAGAAATCATTTTGAGATAAATTGTCGTACTGTACATGGTATCAGAAAGCCCGTAATTGCTATTGACACATCTTTCATTCAGCCCCCATGTAAAGATCAAAAGTCCCTGAGAATCTCTTGGGGGAATTTAGAATGCTTGGCTCTGTTCCTCTGAAAGAAAAGTTCTCCAAAAGAGAAAATGTAAACATTGATATTTTGATTGGTTCGGACCATTATTGGAAACTAATGAAACAAGGGTTCATTAAAAGTTCACAAGGGTTCATTAAAAGATCACAAGGGTTCTTTAAAAGTTCACAAGGGTTCATTAAAAGTTCACAAGGGCTCGTAGCTCAAGAAACTATATTTGGGTGGAATTTGTCGGGAAGTTACCCATCATTTGATAATGACAACAGGGGTCGCCGAGCTCAGTTTAAACACCAAAATGTATGCCTCACAGAATTGTCTGATTCATTAGTAAGAAGTCTTTGGGTTAGTTAGTTAGTTAGTTATTTGAAATTGAACCCAGTCCACCATTAACGGTGATCTTTGGGAATTAGACAGTTTGGGCATAAAGAAATTCGAAGAAAGGCCCATTGATAAAACAGAGGCTTTTAACAAAACAATCCATAAAGCTGATGATTGATATGATGTGTGCCGCCTTCCTCGGAAAGAAGACAAGAAACCTTTGTTAGAAAACAATTATGAACATGCTCAACAAAGGCTAGCTAACCTAAATATCTTAAGGAGAGGTATAATGAAGTGTTTGATAGCTTAGAAAAGGAGGACATTTTTGATGAGGTACCTCCTAATCAGGTATATTCTGAAGACCATCCTATTTTGTATTTGTCCCATAGACCTGTAGTCGAGGAGTCTAGTTCAACCGCAAAGGTTGTCCAGAATTTCATGCTTCAGCTGCTGACACAAATTATGGTAGATCATTGAACAGTTGCATGTACACTGGACCTTACCTCACAAGCCATCTTCTCGATATCTTGTTGAGATTCCAAAGATGGAAGTATGCGCTCTCTAGTGACATAACAAAGACATTTTTTTTCCAAATACATGTCAATAGCATGGAGCGAGATGTACATCGTTTTCTTTGGAGAAAAGGAGATGTCGTAAGAGTAATGAGGATCACGAGAGTGCGAGTTGGGAATACAGCAAGTCCCTTTCTTTTAAACGGAACGTTGGAATTCCACCTGTCTCAACAACCACAGTCACGCGTTGCTGAAGTGTTATCTCGAAACGCGTACGTTAATGACTGGCTCACTGGTGCAGATTCGATTGAAGAAGTTAACAATCTTAAGTTGGAAGCCAAAGAAATAATGGACAAAGCTTAAATTATGCCATTAGCAAGTAAATGGTGTTTCAATAGCGCCGATATTGCTGATGTTGTTGTTGTTGTTGTTGTTGTTAATGTTCCAGAACGATATTCCTGATCAAAAGGTATGTATCCTCAAGGAAAATGATGTAGAAACTGATCACAACAAAGTCCTTGGTACCGTTTGGTTACCTGAAAGGGACTGCTTTGCGTTTACCCAGTTGAGGATAAATATTGAAAATGTTATTCTCACACGAAGAATAGTGTTAAGCATCATTTCAAGGATTTATGATCCCATTGGCTTTCTACAACCATTCGGTTTTCCAAAATTTGTGGAAAATGGGGTTAAAATGGGACGAACAAATTCCCAAAGAAGCAGAAGATGAATTCCCAGCTTGGGTGAATCAGTTATCAAAGATAAATCAGTTTGATATCCTAAGAAGTTATGTAAAATTGTCATGGGACAACAACAAATCAACAGAGCTGCATGAATTTGGAGATGCATAGCGGAAAGGATATGACAAGAAATATTAATTGGAAAAAAATAAATATGTATTGTAATTGTGTTTACTTGCGTGTTGTTGAAGAAGATGGAAGTATTACTTTCTCCCTTGTCATAGCCAAGGCAAAATTGGCTCCGTTAAAGAAAATAACGTTACCTGGTTTAGAATCAATGGGTGCTTTACTAAGTGCTAGATTGATTAATTACTTGAAAAAGAACTTGTATTGCCAGAGTCAACAAAATCCAGTGTCGGACAGATTCGATGGTAGCTCTGCAATGGATTAAGAGTGACACCTCAATGTGGAAAACCTTTGTATAAAACCGGGTCACTGAAATTCAAGAGCTTACATCCCCGGAGACGTGGGGACATTGTCCAGGTACAGAAAATCCTGCAGACAAGCTTTCTAGGGGAGTAAAGTTGGACTCCTTGTTGAAATCTCAAGCTTGGTTTCATGACCCCCAATGGGTGGGCAACAACCAACAAGTTGGAATCCACAGAAACCGTTCAGTGTGTCAGCCAGCCTGTTGTGAACGATGAACTCAGGGAATGTTCAGTTCAACTCATAACAGACTCCAGTTTCAAACCTATTCTTCTCGTGGAACGGTGGGGAGAAATCAGAAGTTACTAAAGAGAATTTGGGTTCAGACCAGCCTTATGTCAGTATGTCACTCGTCACGGGCGTGTGATAAAGTCCAAGAAATATTAATTGGAAACAAAAAATATGTATTGTAATTTCAAATGTTATGACAATATGTTGACACATTTATTTTGTTGTGCTTTGTTATATTATTATATATACATTGTAGGATGCTCTTAATAACAATAAATGATTGACCATAAGAACTATGGAAGAAGCAGAGACAAGATGGAATAAATCTATTCGTATTAAGATTTTCGATCATGGAAAACCACAGCTAGGATCAACAAAAAACTGGATTCCTTCCAAACTAAATGCCTGAGGAGAATCTGTAACATACTTTGGCCCAACAAGATATCAAATGTAGAAATTCTTAGTAAAGCCCAAATGGAAACCCTGTTGCACACCATAATACAGCGCAGATGGAAATGGATTGGTCACATCCACAGAAGGGACAGGAATACAATTGCCAGAACAACCCTTAGATGGACCCCACCTGGATCCAGAAAAAGGGGGCGGCCTTTGGAGACCTGGCATTGCGGCGTCGAACGAGAGATGAGAAAGATGGGATGGTCCTGGGGACAGATTACCTTATTGGCAGCAGATGGAACAGAGTGGTGCTCATTGCTTCCGATCTTATGTGCTACACCGGCACGATGAGTCCTATAAATAATATGTTCAAGGTGTGAAGAAATCGAGCACCTTCTGCCTATAAAATGTAAAAACCAAGGCGATCTTGAATCGGTGTCGGTGTTACTGCAAGTTACGGCGAACGTCGAGCAGCAAAGGTCTACTCTACCCTTATTGAGAGGGCAAGACTTCTTGAATTAATGAAGTTGATAGTACCGCAGCCCTCTCCATCTCATTAGTGTTAGTGATGGTACTGATACCGGACAATCTGCATTCTTGAGGAAACACCTAGTTGGTATAGTTTTTTTCTCATGATTGGTCAGTTTTAAAAGAAGACCCATTTTGGGCCTCTATAAATAGATAGGGTCTGAGACAGGGTAATGCTCATGAATGAATAATTAAAGCTACCCGAGGTCAAAGACAGAGATAAACTATCTAGCTGTCTTTTGTATATGCATCAATGTTATGTACTGTATCACCATAATCATAAAAATGTTTAGTCCACTAAGAACAGCATCAGAACTAGAGTTCATTTAAGAACTTCTGACATTGAGTCCATAATAAGCTCAGTAACGAACTTTGATTTGACACGAATGTATTGTTTATGTTTTGTTCTTATGACAATATCATGTTACTTTGACTGATGGCGTTAATTGACAGTTATTGAGAAATGAAAACGATTTTTTGATACAGTCCTCAATTCTTAACCATAACCACGTAGATCATGTCGATGATCATTATGTTGGAGTTATTTCATTGTAATAACTGTCAAGGTGGGGAGCATGTAACGGATTGCTTGAGAGTGTGCAAGAGAAACAAAGGCCAAACGGCTAATTAGTATGCGTTGTTCCTTTGGTTTAGTAAAGAAAAGGTGAGTTGACTCACGAGTTCCGGAAAGAGAAGACATGTTTTTGTGTTTGTTCTCTTTCAAGTAACCAGTGCATCCTTTAAAAATGTTTTTGTGTCACATAGATCAAGCCTGTTTCATGTTAGGCGCAAATGCCATCTTTGAACAAAGACGTGAGTGGAGTGAGGTAAGTGGGACAAAGTATTTTACCCAAGGATACGTCATCAATGACCTGTGGTTATCAAGAAAATTTGTGTCAAACGGGTTTCAATACCCCCCGTGTCTTCCAGCCGACTTGTGTTGGTGAAAGAGCTGCTGGAGTGTTCTTATGTTAACTCATTCAGTGATTAAGACGAGTTCTCTCGCTGGCCATAAGCCCTGTCCATATATTCTACTGACGAGTATACTTGCATTTGAATTTGATTTTGCTCTATCCAAAAATATACATTTTATTCCAATCAAACAAATTTAAAGTTAGCAAAAGGCATCCTGGGTTGGCTTGTTCTTTCTTTCTCTTGTCATTGAAACCAGGAATTTTGATATTTTAATTATTTATTTTTTTGTTCAAATATAGCCAACTTCTCCTCACCATAGGAACATTGCTGCTCAGTATATTGGGGGTGTTCACTGAGATTGGGCTCAGCACTGAATGAGTTTAATGAGTAAACTAGCAACATGATAAGCCTGTTTTGCAATTTTTAAAATTCAACCATCACAACCCTAACCTTTCCTGCATCCTTGATTGACATCCACAGAAAGCATGATACAAACAACAATCCTTAACATCAAAGATTACATGAGATGGATATAATAAACAGGTATCAAAAAGAAAATCTTGCCTAGTCCCATTCCTAAACGATGTCTTTATAAATATATCTTTTCACGGTATCAAATTCAATTTTATTGAAAATTAAAGATTGAAATCTGACATTGAAATGACAGAAACTAAATGTAGAAGATATGGAAAAAGAGGAATCTAGACAGGTGCAATGGCCAAATGGGTAGAGCGAAGAGCTACAAATTCAAAAGTTGGGGTTCAAATTCAAAATCTCATCCCATCCTTTGTGCTTTTCCATTAACAAGAAAAGTGAAATTCTTTCTGATTACTTCATATAACTCTAGAAATGAGGACAATGCTGAATATGACGACTGAGTAACTTCGATGCAATTGAAGCTAATATATATATACAGTGCAGCCAACATGATATCGACATTGTATACATCAACATCCAACATCAATGCGATTTCAAAGTACCATTTTTTTCCTTTTGTGTCATTAGTAAAGAATAACCCTGTGAAACTTGATAATAATCTAAGAGAAGATCGTCTTTAGCTTTAGCTCTTCATTTCTCAATTATTAACATTTCAAATAACACTTTTAACTCATTATTTTTAATAAAATTATACTTGTATTCAGGAATTTTAAATGCAAAAATTATTTGAAACAATATATTATATATATTTATATATATTATATCTGTGTTATTTTCTAATTACTTACATTTACACAGAGAATTTGATTTTTATTCTTAACAATATAGTTTAATCATGAATGTTATTGATACTTCAATCTACCTGTTGAAAGGAATGCGTGAATGTTGATTGTTTTGAACGCATGTTATATATAGTATGATTGTATGTATGATACTTATCACATGGCTTGGCTATTTTCGATGTTTTATAACTTATATATTGTTACATTGACTGAATACTGAATACCCTGTACATTGATGTGAATTTGCCATAACCCCTTTAAAAAAACCTTGCATTGATATCTCCATTGTGTCGACGATGACAATAATTAACAAATTTAATAAACATAATAAATTCCCCAATATAATAAATTATTTGTAAAAGTCATATTTTGGAAGCACGTGCTATTATAACAGTGTTATTCGTCTCCTTGAATTGTGTAATTGTAGGCCAATGAAATCACACGCTCTCCGACCCTAAACATGGACCCTATTTAGGCCAAAATAATTAATCCATAGATTGACATTGCGTTGGCCCCTTGCCTATATGTAGTGTCCCTCTCCTTTATTTTTATTATCTATTAGTTGATCTTATATAACGATATCCTTCTTACATATATACATATATCGGCGGTCCCAGAGATGTCAATATGAAAACAGATTTCACTGCATATATACCAACAGGAACCAACATTATAATTGGATGGAAAGCCGCAAAACCTAAGAACTTTCATAGCAGAGTATAATGAATTTAAAATGAAAGTTCTCATATAGTTCAAGCCCGTTCTATGACAAATGATATAAGGTTTGATATAGAGCTTCCTCGCATGCTGTTAGAAGAGGATCATCACAATTTAAAAAAACAATAGAATCATTTTCTGTTCATTTCATCCACAACAATTGTATATACATATATACATATATATATATATATATATATATATATATATATATGTCTGTAGTACCAGCTAACTATTCATCAACCAGATAGATCTATGCCTAGTAGGTCTACATTTGAATGAAAACAGAAACTTTCTCTGGTAAATCAATATTCTAGAAACAGGAACAAGAGTCTTGATTAAGTGCCTAGATTCAGATTTATCAAGTCCATACCCGGAACCTTGAAGCCGATCATCAAGATTTTCTATTGTCAATGTACACCCAGTGACCCAGTACTCCCAATAATACAGAGCAACCCATTATTATATAGATCTAGAAACACACTGCTGATTGGAAAAGTGACTGATTTCAATAAGGGCAAGGGGGGAAAAAGTATAAATTAGGCCGAAATTAAGAGCTGAATACCAGGCTCTGTGTCACTGTGGGTCTATCTTCATTCACTCTTAGATCTTAATCTGTCTACTAATAATTATACCCCTGGACTTGGTACGCCCGGTAGATCTTAGCCTCAAAATGCAAATTTCATATGATCTAGAATCTAGGCTAGAATCTAGATCTAGATCTAGATCTAGATCTAGATCCGATATGTGTAGTTTTAACAATGGAAAGTAGATCTAGATCTAGAAGACAAGCTATGGTAAAGTCCAAAACTACTCACATGTTCATGTTATCTTCCTTCTCGTGCGGTTGAATCAAAACAGTTATCACTTTGAATGTTTGGGTATCAATCCGATGAATGTTTATCATGTTGCTGCTCTTCCCTCGTTCCTCAAGTCATATCTTGTTTACAGTTGACTGGAGACGCACCATTTGACTGGACTATTCTTATCATCAAAACATGAGAGCTCCAATGGGTGATCGATGGGCATAACCAAGGAAATATATGTAACTTGGATAACCGCGGTTATCGTTCTTAGCTGTTATAAATACTGGGTAATTTGACATATTATTATCGTCATGTCTGAAGAAAGCAAATTAGAATAAGGTCGTAAAATTAATATCTGACTAATATTGTTTGTATTTGGGGGCATCAATGGCCTCGTGATCAACGCAGTTCCAACACGAGAAACTCAAACGGCTCCACTCACCGACATCGGTCGGCTGGGTGACTTGGTGTGATTGTAGCCCGTTAGACAAAACTTTTCTCGATAACCACTAGTCATTGGTGGTGTGTCCTTAGGTAATATACTTTGTCCCATCTGCCTCACTCGACTCAGGTCTGAATGAAAAACCTGGCCGTTAAGACAGCGTTGTTTGTGTCCAAAAATTGTATAAGTGCTTAAGAGGCTGCTGGTCTTGTCCGATATGTTCCGTGTTGCTGTTGGCTAGGGGAAGCGAAAAAGTAATTGTAAAAGAGCTTAGAGGCTAAGAGCTCTCTGTCTCACTTTAAAGACCCTTCCATTGCACTCTGGTTGGGTATGGTAACTAGGTCTAATATTACAATCAGGCCTAGTCGCTGCGAACACGATAGCTCACTCACATGGAGCGTGTCATCGAGGAGTCTCCATATTAGCAAACACCCGCTTCTCGGTCGGCTAGGAGAGGCTCGGTGTACCCTGCAGCTCTACCAAAGGGACGCCAATCGACCCCTACTTACATACATCACTTTATCAAATTCTCTTTCTTAATGTATGTTCTCCCTTTCCCCTTTTCTTTCTCACCC
>JASKDV010017105.1:0-16700 GCA_032466395.1 Aegires albopunctatus | reverse complement strand
GTTATGTCTTTGTCTCTTGCCAATCTTTGACAATGTAGTAATCAAGAACGCCAATTCTAGTCCCATGCAAGATTAATCTATGAAAGTAATGTCTTTGATTCAATTGTATTTTATCAATTCAATTGTATCCGTACTGACAAATCTTTTAAAACTAGCACTACTTTCCTTGCCCTAAAGATTCTTAGAATTATCCTAAGCTACCTGATGAATGAATTAATGTTGTTCTTAAATACTTTTTAAAACTTAAATTTGTCCACATGAAATTCTTAATGCATCACCTTTCGTTTGATTGAACATTTCCAATATTGTCTTTTTTTCTTGACAGGGTCAGATTAAAGAAGGCAGCTTTAAGATTACTAGAATGCGGTGTTGGCGAATAACCACACTAGTAAGTATTAAGTTGTGTTTATTGGTATGGTAAGCATTAAGTCGTCAAATAATTCTTCAAATATTCATTAATGCTACTTCATTACATCAAAAAGGCAATGGACTTAGTTTATCGCTAGCGCTTTGCTTCTACTACTATGTTATTACGACTGTTATGATCCCTGGTCACATTGAGATTTTGTTCGTTGTCATTAGAGTTGAATTGCAATCGTTAAGTTTTACAAGATCCAAATCGATCCCAGAATAGGTTTAAAATTGAGAGATATAGTAAAAGGTGGATGGAGCAATTATTCAATCGTGTGGTGGCACAGGAAAATCCTTACATGGGTCAAAATCCAAGTTATTTATTTTATGAATGCATTTAATAGAACAATTCTTTAAGAGTATTTTGCTTTTTATATAAAGTTTATATCTTAAGTGGTTGCAGAGATCTGACTTTCTTAAGATACCTAGTCCGCGAATGAAAAACTGAGAAAATTGCATCTAAAGTCATGATTTTCAGTAAAAATGTTAATTGACCATGACAAGTATTCAGCGGCACAAGGTATTTAGATTTAAAATTTCAGCAAAATATTTAAGCACAATAAACGTTAGAAGTTGTAGAACCAGATAAGCAAAAAAAAACATTATTTTGTTGAAGTAACTGAAAATCAACTTTGTAAGCCTGTTTATCAAAAGTAAGCCTAGGTTTTCCCATGCCTCCACACAATTAAGCATCAGTAACAACTCTTTGTGGTCCATTAATCAGTACATCTATTTCCAGTATTTTGAAATTATATTTAAAGCCAAAAAAAAAGAAAACTAAAAAAACCAAATGGTTCTTAAAGAGGTACAATAACGGATATAATATTTAAAAAAAAAAAAAAAAAAAATTTCTAGTTTAAACATTTTCTTTATAATTTTCTCTGGTTAAGGTATGAATTTGAATCCTTAAAACAGTTTTTATAGGTAATGTTCTCACCGTATTGGGTATAAGAGTCATTGGATTTAGGCAGGGTCAAAATATTTTCAGTATACCAGAGTACTGTTTTTTTCATAGCTTGTCAACCAGTTGCATAAAAATTTTAAGACTGATTTCTTTTTTTCTTTTTTTTTGGATTAGTCAAATCATAATGAGTATGATTTAATTATAGGCTACTCATTATGATTAGGCCAACCCAAATGAACAGTTGAAAAATTTGTTTGATTATATAATATATTTTGGGTAAAAAATTCTGCTTCAGTCACTTCCTCTCCATTTCTTACACTTTAAACTTAAATCGAAAGATAAAAATTAAATTTATAGTGATCGTTATATTCATTTCAATAGGTTTTTATTTTTTAATCTGATAAATGGATTGCACATTGGGCAGCTCATGGGAGTATGGATTTTGATTGTCAGCCATGCACCTCTGTATGCTCTTCAGGGAGTTGAGAAGGACTTTGCAATTTATAAAAGCCTGTCAGCAGTTCCCTGTAGATTGTATAGAGTACGATTAATGGATCTGGTACTATATGATAAGCTTTATCAATATAACTTGACCTGTCACATACAGCTATGTTGTATTTGTATCTTTTTCAGTATCCTAACACTGGTAATGATTCATCCTCATCGTCATCATCATCTTTTTCTAAGTCACAGTTAGAATTATCCTTTGAGTACCTGATGTCCAAAGACACCTTGCAATGGGTGGCAGTTATCAGTGATCAGGTGAACAGATTTTTATTGCTAGGCAAGAACATTAGAGTGATAAGCATTACACGGGTTTGAGAGAGAGAGAGAGAGAGAGAGAGAGGGGGGGAGGGAGGGAGAGAGGATGGGGGTGCGGGAGAGGGATAAGAAAGAATGCAATTTAGAATGATAATTGATTCATTCTTCTTGTCCATTAATAACCAATATTTCCTGCAATAATAATAGTAAAAATATAATAGAATTGGAGACAGGGAGTGTTACCTGCTTCTTTTAGCTTAGCTAGTAATGAGGAAGACATAACATAATTTAGCCTAAACCAAGTGGGCAGTGGTAATCAGAGTCATTACTCTCCTAATACTATTATCTGATGGTGTCGGACAAAGTGCAGTATTTTCCTAAATAAACTTTGTTATGTTATGCATCTTGGGGGAGCGGATAGCTCAGTGGTCAAGGCGCTCGCCTACCAAGCCAAAGGTCCTTGGTTCACACCTGTGCAGGCTTGAATTTGAAATTGAAATTTTTTTCGGGTTTCTTTCTTCCCCCTTATCCTTAAGTTGCTAGTATAAAGAGTTGCCAAGTCCTATTGGAGACGGATTATAATATCGGAGATACCATGTGTATAATTTACGCATGTAAAAGAACCCTTGGCTGTTTACAAGGCAGTCTAGGATAACCCTGATATCACCAAAATAGTGGACATGGATAAATTCAATACAACAAAAAAATATGTGAAGCCAGCAGCACTGCCTTTCATTTGGAGTTAGTTAAATCAATGGACTTAGTTAAGTGTCAAATATAAAATTTTATTTATTATTTTATTTTATTTTAAGATTTAAGATCAAAAGTTGATGTACTGGATGCAAAATCTAAATGAAATATGAACAACCTTTTCCGCCTAACAGTCTAGCTTCTTTATTTCTGAATTGATTTGCCTTAGGGTCCTTAAAACGATGAAATATGTTTTGTTGATTAGTAATTAATTAGTATGATAATTATTTCATTGCTGATCCATATTTTTAACAACCATTTCTAATACATTTGTCAAGGGAAAAAGAAAATTCAACTCTCTAGCTAAGACCAAAAAGACAATAGATTGCTCGATTCTCAAAACTTGTTAAACCTTGATCTAGATATATTCTGAATGTATGTATATAGAATTGTTAGATCAATACTCAAAATTGAAATGATGCTGCAATTGGTTAATATATATATCCCGACCATAATTTTCTGAATTAAATGAATAGCATTCGCTGAAATGAAATTAAACAGAAAGCAGACAGAAAGCTTGGAAAGGGGCAATGAAATATCTTTAAAGATATTGTCCAATAGACATAGAACAAGAGTGGCCATAGTGGTCAGCTGGAGTTGTGCAATGTTTTTGGTCTCACATGGATTAGGTGGGTGGTTCGAAGCATTTGTGCATTGCAATTATTTTTATTTTTTTAAAATAATTCTTTTAAGAATAACCATGAGATAAAGGAGTAGAACTGGGGTGATTTTGTAATTTATTTCCTTTGTTATTGTTTTTGTTTTGGGTGTTTGTTTTTGTTTTTAAATTGAACACATTCATTTTTGTTCAATCCTTGGTTGGGATTATTCACTTATTATCAGAATTTGAAAGCTCTTTCTCCTTCTAAATCACATTAAAATTTATTTTCCTGCTTTCAAAGTGGGGTATTTCATCTAGAATAGATATTATCTCAAACCATCCTCATATATTAGTACTTCTGTGAACGATTAAATCATTGCCATAAATCATGGTGCATTATTGATTATGCTCGTATATTTAGATATTGATGTTTTATTGAATATACTTTTAATTTCGTTAAGCACCTAGCGCTATCTTGAAATGGGATGGGCACCATACAAATGAAATGCATTGTTATCATTTTTTATTCCTTATATCAGGCAATGCTCATCAGTATGTGTCTCCAAAGCATGGTAGATGAGCTGATCATGAAGAAACAAAATAAGAAATTTAAAAAGGTAAAGTTTTTATTTTTTTTATTTTTTTTAAGATGGAAAGAACATGAAATGATGAGCTATATAGTTGTGAAAGCAATGCTTGAAATGAAACCTAAACCCAGCTCTAAAGGAGGTTAAACAAAAGCGTAGAGCAAATGACATCAGCGCTCTTGAAAATGTACAAAGAAGAAGAGATCGATATGTAACAAACAACTACCAAAATACCACCAGCGTCACAGACTGAATGAATGATTTAAAATGGGAACCCCTTGTCAACAGGAGGAAAGCATCTTGACTAACAATTTTTTAGGAAATTGTTAACGATAAAATCACCATTTCAGATAAGGCACTTGAACACACGCAGCTAGATACACACATGAAATGACATACATACCAAAGACAGCAATAACACATATTTACAAATTCTCATTCTTCCTAAGAAGCATCAAGGAGTGGAATAACTACCCCCAATTATCATTAATATCTCATCATTGGAGTCATTTAGAAGAACAAGAAGAACAAGCCATGCTTTAACTCTTTGAGTCTCTAAGGGTTTGAACCAAGCGTTATCTGGCTTTTATTTCTGTCTGTCTTTCACAATGTGTGATCATTCTTTATACAACTTATTACTTGTTGTCTGACTTATTTCCCACAATAACATACTTACAGTTATGCCCATAACTTTGGTGTAATTCTCTAAACACTTATGTCTGCTTATAAATGTTACCAGACATACGTCTTTGGAGAATTACAGCGATGATAAGTAACCATTCTCTTTATATCTTTATCATTGTGATAAGTGTAAGATTACTTATGGGCACCCGGCCGTGTGCTTTTCACATCCTATTCAGACTCTGTAAGGATTCATTAAATAATTTGTTAACTTTGGGGGGTGAGGATAAACAGAGCTGGAAAAAAAGTGGCATCATTAAGCGATGTTGCGCTGAGCTGGACAAATTGGTGTCAATATGTCTAGTCGCATCGAGCTGGAAAAGTCGGCTTGGGAAATTACATGAGCAAATGATAATGATGCTATTTTCAATGCAATAAGATATTTGAATTTAGCTGGGCAAAGGCGTAGGAGAAATAATAATTTGTATAATATTGAAGGAAATGTATATTTGAGCTTATTTACAAAGACAATACATTTCATAATAGTTACATGGAAAAAAATAATGAGGTGGACTTATTATTGATGCCAGATTTACATTCCAAAACTTTCCATACAATAGGACAACTTACTGGTATGTATTACTTTTACATTGCCGGGTTCTTTAATGATTTTATTTTGTACAATGAAAATAATAGTTAATTAGTGTTGACCATCAATAGGAAGATTTTATAAAATTGAACATCAGATTTCATTACTTAATAATAATAATGGATCGCATTTGTATAGGAAATATCGTAGCAGTCGTTCTATAAAAGTTTAAGTGCAAAATAAGAAATTTTGTGGAGGAGACACAATTATATGTTTAGAGCTGCGAAATGAGATGTGCGGTATCTTAAAACATTTAGATCATGCAAGAAAATAATGCATTTCTAATAATGGCCAAATACTTTTCTGTTAAAAATGAGGTGAGCGACTTTCAATAAAGTTTATTTGGTATGACAAAACAAAAATAAAATAATCTGTCGTTATAATTTTATAGAACAATAGCGACAATTTGTAAAAATCCTAATATTGGTCTACATACTTGGGTAGAACTGGGAGCACTTGAGAGGCACTACTAAGCACAATCTGACACTTCTGATCTTAGCCTCCATTCTGCCCTTCCTCAGAACAATTGTTAAAGGGTATATCATTGGACGTGGAAGGAAGGAATTTTGCTAGTTTTACCAATACATGTACGGTCTGCCCTCCCTAATCCGGATCCCTCTGTTATCCGAATGTTTTTCTGGGAACGGATTTTGTTTTTATTATTTCTTAGTATGTGCTAAACCGGAAATTCGAGTTCTGAATCCGATCCCCCCTTTTTGGGGACGAATCACTACCTTTATCTCTCTAATCTGAACATTATATACACAATGTATTATATTCTATCGAAAATCTGAAATTATTTCACAGCCTCAAGACAGGGAAAAAGTCAATAAAAGTAATACACGTTTCCGTCCATTGAAACGAGAAGCGTCTGTTGGCTTTGAGGTAAGCCTTGTTTTTTCTTATTTACTTATTTGTCATGTTTATCTCTTTACCCATTTTACATTTTGTCTTCAGGGAAATTATTATATGATATTTTTTTGCAAAACAATTTTTGTAATGCTTTTTAGTTAATTTTTTCTCATAGCCGTTCAGGGTAAGAAGTGATTTAATACAAGCCTTTTTTAAAAAAATTCAAATATAGCCCAGATTTTTTCATTTTTTAAGGGAATGTTTTTTAGCTGCCTTCTTCTTCAAATAAACTGGCAAGTTCATTAATATGAAATATATTAACCCTATTTTAATTATAGCTTTATCTAGTAATAATGAATTTGATGCCCTAAGTGAGTCATTTTAAAGCTTCTTTTTTCTTTTCTTTTCTAAATATTTTCATTTTGGTGCATCTTTTTTATTCCAATTACCCAAATATTCCTTACCTCTACAGTATTTGGAAGCAGGGACACATATGGCAATTATTATTTAAATGGTACCCATAATGATGTGTTAATGAATGACATTTGAATAATTCAGTCATCTCAAAATTTAACAAAGTTTTTACTCTCTGAGTTCTGAATGTTACCAGTGGAAATACTTACTAGATTAAAGGGAATTTTTAAGTTAAAAAGTTTTAAAAAAATAAAAATCTTATTGTGCTATGATGTTTTAGTGATGATGTTATTTCCAAGGACTTACATTTCCTTACTGGTCAATTACTACAGAAACAGCAAGACAATCAAAAAGCAGTCGCAGAGATGGTAAACATGGACTTTGATTGATAAAATTATCTTCTTTGAGATTTCTCTTCTTAGTTTCTTTATTGTTTGCATGGCTGCTATAGTTACTGGTTTGGCTTAAAGTGTCAGTGCTGTAAGAGAACCACTCAATCCATATTTCAAAAAATGTTTCTTTGTTGTCTTCTTCACGTATTGAAAAAAACTCATTCTAATTATCATTACTGGCTTGTAGGAGCACCTTGTAAGATATAATTCGAATAAGATAAGATAAGAAAAATGTTATTCATCTATATGGAAATTTGGGTTCACAGTTGTTACAATGATACATTACCAATATTCTAACATTACTGACGTCTCATAAACATCAAAATTTAAGCCTGGTATCTCACCCACATACAACTTTACATACATACGTAAATATACATACTGGCGTAATAAAGGGTTAACACAGACTACATCTAGGAGGTCCCACGTGTTTATAGGCATGTAAAAGAACCCTTGGCTGTTTTGAGAACCTTAGTTGTGGAAATGGATAAATTTGATGCAATAACAACAACAAAAGCTCAAGAAATTCAATATGTCCATCATAGAGCTATATAAGCCTTGATGATTAGACAACTACATGGCACATGGAAACAATCATAAGATAAATTAGAGTGCTGAAAAGTTTGGGCGTAGATAACGATGATTGATGATAATCATAATGAATAGCACTACATTAAACAAAGATTGGTGGTAGAGATGGGATAGGGAAAGAGAAAGAAGAGATTGTCAATACATATGTACATTAAAACTCTTTTAGGAGTTGGATGATAAGCCAAGATAATTTCCATGTCTCCATTGTTTTCATCTTACAAACTTTATTTTTAAAAATGACCGACTGTTATGAGATGATTTTCATGCATCCTTGACGCTTTATAATATTTTCTAATTGTAATGCACTGGCCATTGTCTATATTTATCTAATTGCTAACTAAAAACTTATTTTCTAAATCCGTAAATATTTTTCTTCTTCTGCATTATGTGAAAGAACAGTTTGAGTGTGGCACAGTCTATTTACATCAATAGATTTTTTTTAACCTGATAGGAATTGAGCACCTCTTTATTTACTGCTTACGTCTGTCTTTGACAAAAGTTCACCTGCGCAATGTATGCATAAAACTGTTTATAAACATGAATATTATTGTAAGATTTTGATAAACATTGCATGATTTTTGTATTTTTTCAGAGCCTCTGTTTGTTGTTTTTTAGATAATGTTTATTATGATAATTTTAATGATACTGACACCTATGCAATGCATTTTTTCGTCTAAACTCAATTTGTAAAATAAGTACCTGGCTATAGTCAAAAGTTATATTTTGTCATAATGCTAAGGGAAGCACTATGTGTAGCTATGCACCTTTTAATGCCTCTCGTGAGTTTTTAAAAGATTTTGAATTTGACCACTTGTCAGAGTAACTTTGTAAATGAAGTTCATAGAGTACGTCCAGTGGGAACTTGCTATGTCAGAATTCTCTTTTAAAGAATTTATAAAAAGAGCAGGAGTTTCAATATCAAAGTTTTGCTTTACTTTGAGTTATCTCCACTAAGTGTGGGAGTATCAGTTTATCGTGGATAAGGAAAGACTACAGTATTTCATTGGTGACTGTGTTGGCCTCTTGACCCCTATGCCACACATCGGAAAGACAACACATTTACCTCGTAATTGGTTGGCATTTCTGAAGATGTGTAATTACAGTGTCGTATGTGACCCATTTAGTTTACAAATGCTATGTTCCCGTTTTTGTTTTAAGTTTATTTTCAACATGAAGCATTGCTTTATCTTTCTGTATATTAGTAGTAGTAGTAGTAGTGTGGTTATTGCCAGTAGCTTTTATTTTTTTAAAATATTACATTCTGCATAATACATTGCTCTAACATGTAAGAAAAGAGTGCATGCTCTGATTTCTCTGCCATCTTTGTATGATAATTTTGATAAATAGAATTTCAACACCGCTCGACTAAAGGTATCATAAATTAGTGAAAGAAATTATAAAGTTAATTTTCTTAAGACCTCATATTTAATACTTGTGTACCACAAATCTCAGGATATTTTTAGTTATGCTTGAAAGTATTTTGTGTTATGGCATAAACTGAATTCATGCAATGTTTTTTTTTTCTTTTTTTCTTTTTCTTTTTCTTTTTTTACCTTTTAAATATTAAAACAATGGACTTTTAAGTGAACAAATCGGAATTTATTGAATTTTGTTGTCTTTTAGAGTGATACTGTTTATCTTATGTACATGTACACTAATGAGGTGGTGGAAAAATATAATGGAAAGGTTATTTGCGGTGCAGCCCTAATAACATCATTAATGCTAAACCTCCACAATTTCAATTTCAATGTTAAGTTATTCATCCCAAAAAAATACAATTAAATGGAAAAATTTAGGTAGTTCTGTAATGATAAAACAGGCATGTACATAAATATATATTTATATAAAGCGTAGTGAAATAATTTTTGAATGTCCTTAATCATTGCAAATGAAGTTACCATACATTAAACTAATGAAGCTCTTCAGCTCTTAAGAAGATTTATTTCTATTCACTTACATTATCTCTTGCCAAGATTATGTACAAATGGCATAGCACTTACAATATTATATATTTCATACGGTCATTATTACAAAGCGAATTTAACACACTGAAATGGAGGAGCGTATAGCTCAATGGTTAAGGTGCTCGCTTACCAAGCCAAAGGTCCCTGGTTCAAACCCGTGTAGGCTTGAATTTGAAATCAAAATTTTGTTCGGGTTTCCTTCTACCCCCTATCCTTAAGTTGCTAGGATAAAAAGTGCCAAGTCCTATCGGAGGCAGACTATAATATCGGATGTCCCATGTGTATAATGTACGCATATAAGAGAACCCTTGGCTGTTTACAAGGCAGTCTAGGAATACCCTGATATCACCAAAGTAGTGGACATGGGTCAAATTCATTACAACAACACACTGAAATAGTGACCCTCTCCCTTATGAAATAAAATGACACCCAAAAGATTAATAAATAATAATAAATAATAAAGTTCCTTTATTTTCATCCACATGTGGAAATTCGTTTTACAATCTTATGAAATCAATCATACATACACTCATTAAATGACACAATAATAATTATACATAACAATGAAACTGAATAAAATACAATAAATCACATCACATATCAAATACAAAATTTTGATAGAAATGAAATTACAAAAGAGACGTGCATGTAGGTATATCTTTTAATGAAGTCCTTACTTCAAATAAAAGGATTCCTTTGCTCAGGAATTCACACCATACATTGACTAATGCTTTGTTCTTCAAATAATTTGATCATTTTAAGAAATCAATGTTAAACATTATTTGACTTTATTGCAAGATGCCTATTGTAATCATTCTGATAATGATAAGGATAACGGTAGGTAAAATAGGGGTAATGATAATGATACTTGTATTAAACATGTCAATTTCTTTTCATCATTGTGGTCTAGTAGTAGACATTTGGGCTGGTAATCAAAAGGTCTCAGGTTCGAATCTTGGTCCGGCGTGATGTTGAGTTCTTGGGAAAGACTCTCTACATGCATTTCCTCACCGTACCCAGGTAGAGGAAGATCTTGTCAGTATGCAAGAGTGAAGCGCCTTTCATCAGGCCGCACCACTGTATGCCTCGTGAGGGGTTGAGAAGGACTTTAGATTGCAGTGGCCTGCCTGGGCAATGCCGTAAAGCGCATTGAGCACATTTAGTGGAAACACGCTATATAAAGATGCTCTTATTTAATATTTAATCATGCAGCATCAGAACATAATAGAGATGCTAATAAATCTAGCCTTTATGTGCGTTGTGTACACAATTGCAGATATCCTCTAATATTTTAATGAATCACTGTGAAAAAAGATATATTTATACTTATGTAACAATTTAGATTATTTTACTTTCAGACAATAATTGGGATCCTTCTTTAACATTGACCTGAATTTTGTAATTCTTCTTTTAAAAAAAAATTTTTTTTCTTTTCTTTCACAGCCTGAAGATCACGGAGCAATAAACAAGGCTAAAGATTCCATGAAGAAGTTATCGGTATGGCCATGTATTTGGTATCATGGTTGTAATTGTATATTTTGTCATCATCATCATTATTGTCATCATCATCATCATCATCATCATCATCATCATCATCATCATCATCATCATTATTATTATGCTTTTAAAGAAGTTATGTAAATAATTTAGATAATGTATGTCAAATTCTAGTTCTTAGTTACATCATCATCACTGTCATAATCATCATCATCATCATCTTCATTTATATTTATATTTAGTCAGTAGATTTGTACTTTTAAATAGCCTGATGGCCCAAAGCATTGTTTAGAGTACTCACAATTAAAGTTATTGGATTAAAAAAAAAAAAATGTATTCATCATCCATAATAATATTTTAAAAAGATAAATCTTATAATAATAATGATAATGATGTTAATGATAATAATAATTATAACAATAATAATAATAATAATAATAATAATGAGAACACTTATATAATTATTCAATATTAAGTATCCACTTTTCAAATTGATATATCTGTGTAATTAATAGACTGAGCAAAGAATTATTAGTACTGTTGAAAAAGTTATTTATTTACCTTTAAAATGATACAATTGCAAAGCCCATGTCTACAGAAATGAACATTTTACAGGCGTTTCTTTTTTAATAATAATAGTCTAAAACTTGAAATCACAAGATATGCCATCGGGACAAAAAAACACATATTGTGTGTTGATTTACCTTTATGCATTCAAATGCATATCTATCAAATGCAAGTCATGATGTCACGATTCTAAGCCTACACTACCACTCAGATCTGCCATTTTTCCATGTTGATTGTGAACATTAGATCTACATGGAGATCCAGAAAAACAACAGGTTAAAATGCGTCATCTAAGCACCGAATATAGAGCAAGACTGATAGGACATCTTGAGGCTGGATTGGATAATTTTCCAGCATGACAATGCTCCGGCCCACCTATCACGACTCACCAATCGTTATTTACTTGACATTGACTTTCAAATTATTAGTCCATGGCCAGTGCTTCGCTTCACCAGACATTAATCTGATCGAGCATAGCTGGCATCACATGAAAACAATTTTAGGGAAACAAGCACCTCCCCCAAAAAAATGTATTATAGAGATAATATGAACAGTAACTTTGTATTGTTTTGCTTCTTTATATAAATAGCTCTTTTACCAATGTATCTGAAACCCCGCCCCCAAAAAAAACAAAATTATTTGAAGTGCATGTGTTATTTTTGGGCCCTAAATTGGAAATTTTCAAAATGTACTGTATATCTTAACCTATCTTCTGAAGCCAACAATTTCTGGCTAAAGGGGTTGGTCTAAGAGACATGTCTAGTTGTCTCTTCTCATTTATTGCTACAGATTAGTCTCCAAACTGGAAGGGGGAGCGGATAGCTCAGTGGTTAAGGTGCTCGACCACCACACCAAAGGTCCCTGGTTCAAACCTGTGCAGGCTTGAATTTGAAATCCAAATTTTTTTCGGGTTTCCTTCTGCCCCCTTATCCTTAAGTTGCTAGGGTATAGAGTGCCAAGTCCTATCGGACACAGACTATAATATCGGAGGTCCCATGTGTATAATATACTCATGTAAAAGAACCCTTGGCTATTTACAAGGCAGTCAAGGATAACCCTGATATCATCTAAGTAGTGGACATGGGTAAAATTCAATACAACAACAACACTGACAAAAAAAGCAAAGGTTTTAGTAATTTCCAATATGGAAACCTGATTAGCCCAGATTATTGTAATAAAGCCAGGAGTCATTGAAATGAAAAAGATAAAAGTAAAAGTGACAATTACTGATTAGTCATTGAAATGAAAGAGATAAAATGATGATTACTGATTAGTCGTTGAAATGAAAGAGATTAAATGATGATTACTGATTAGTCATTGAAATGAAAGAGATGAACGGTGATTACTGATTAGTCATTGAAATGAAAGAGATAAAATGATGATTACTGATTAGTCATTGAAATGAAAGAGATTAAATGATCATTACTGATTAGTCATTGAAATGAAAGAGATAAAATGATGATTACTGATTAGTCATTGAAATGAAAGAGATAAAATGATGATTACTGATTGTGGAAAACTGGAATCCCATTGGGGTGTCGTGCTTGCAGGCCCTCATTCTCATTCCCATCAGTTTCCTGTGAGTTGATGAATGAATAATGCAATATGAGATAAAATGTGTTCTTGTTCTTATTTATCTTTGATCTAAATATCTATCAACATTTCCCAAATGAAACAAATTATAACAAATTTGAATCACTGACAGTCTTAGAGTGTTATAAATTTAAACAATAAATGATGACATAATTAAACTTGATGTAGCGATTTTCACATGAATGCTAAAATAACGATAGCAATGTTCCTTTTTCAATACAGAAACCTACCTCTTCTTCTTCCTCCCCTACACTCGGAACATCCAGAGGCACCATCTTGGTGATTTGGTAATCCGTCTTTTCGTCTTTCTGGGTGGCATCTGACTCGCCGCTTTTGATTTTTCTCTCACACAGAGCCAGAGCCTCGGACTCATCATCTTCTTCTGGTTCCTGGCGTCGCACATTAATTTCTTTGCTGGCCTCCTTCTGAAAAAAAAAAAAGTAAGAATAATAATTATTAAATGACTTTGAATAAAATTAATGGTTCTAAAAATGTTTGCTGGGGGTCATTTTCTAGCAATATATCTTAAACTGTCGTATTCCTTTAATTAAACTTACCCTTTTCTTCCAGAAAAATGACAGACACATTTAAAGCGTTTCAGTGGCACGGTGGCCAAACAGTTAAGCCGTGGAACTTGCATGTGAAAGTGAGCAGGTTCGAATCTCATTTGAGACACCGTGTTTAACTCTTGGGCAAGGCTATTAATACAAATTGCCTATGTTTGCGGCGCTGTCCTTTACGACTGACGCTCAGGTAAATACCAAAAGACAAATTTCCCTACTAGGATGAATAAATGAAATAAGAGAGTATTACTGTAAATGTGTCAAATCTTAAACTGAAATGATTTAAAATAGCTAGATCTAGTCCCATTCTGCATGGAAAACAAAATGTTTGCAATAAGAGGAAAAATAAGTTATAATCAATGAAATTTAAAGGACTTGTTGAAATGGTAGATAATTCTTCATTTCCAATTGATTAAAAAATTTGATTTTGAATTTGCAAAAAATAAAGTTACACTACATACTAAATGGTCTTTCTAAGTATAATGTTGAAATTATAGATATATACCATAAGAGAAAGTGTGAAATCATGATAATAAAACTATGGCATTCAATGATATTCAAGCTATGGGTATCACATCTCTTTTTAGTATCAAGTAAAATTACCTACCTTGGCAATATCTTTGTCCCCAATGTCGAGGCTGGTCAGGCGCTCGCTGAGTTCCTGTGAATCAGCATCATGATCTACCATGGCCTTTGACTTTGAGTGGAGTTGACATTGTTTCATACCTTGCACCAAATCATCCAATTCTTCTTTCTGAGCAAGATCATCTGTACTGATATTCAATGGTTTTACTTCATCTTTTAGCTCTTCACTTTTAGTTACTTCTGAATGATGGTCCCTATTATCATTGCTGTTTGTCACTTGAGTTGGAAATCCCTCCCTGTTTGAATTTGATATCTTATCCTTCAAACCCTTTTCATCGAGGATATGCATACCTTTATTTGATTCTGTGAATGGGAACAAAAATATGATAAAAATTAGATATTAACTCATTCAATGCTATTGACGAGTTATTTCGCTGGCCATAAGCCCCACCCAAGTACTACTGACGAGTATTCTCGCATTTGAGTTGACTTTCCTCTAACTAAAAATATACATTTTCGTCCAGTTCAAAAAGGTAATTTTACCAAGAAGCATTCTGGATAGGCTTGTTCTTTCTTTCCCTTGTCATTGATACCGGGAAGTTTTGATATTATATATGATTATTTTTTCCAGATACAGTCAACCTCTTTCCTCATCATAATAATATGATCATTACTCAGTATAGGGAGGCTGTTCACTGAGATTGGGCTCAGCACTGAATGAGTTAAATAACAGAAATTTCTGGATAAAAAGAAAGTAAAAAAAATTCGTTCAAATTACAAAGGGGTGCGGATTACACCGGATTAGAGAGACCAGACTGAATTTGAGAAAAATGGGATATAGATCTAATACAAGATTAAAAACATAGCTTTTTTAACCACACATTGTATCAGTAACTGACTCACTCTGTCGCAATTTATAGCCCTACTTGTCAAGGGGTTAGATCTAGATCAGAGAACATAAATATATTTAGGTTCTCTGATTAGATCTAGAAATCTAGATCTAGATCTAGATCTAGATATCTAGATCTAGATATATATCTAGAATCTAGATCTAGATCTATATATCTAGATCTAGATTTCTAGATTTCTCTCTAGATCTATAATCTAAGGCAGGGCATTTGCATTTAATGAATTAGAGCTAGATCTAGAATCTAGATCTAAACTTTCCAAACAGAACCTTGATTATCCCTTTCAAAATAATAATATGAAAACCATCATCGATATCAATATCTAGATATCTAGATCTAGTTTTACTTCTAGATCTAATTTATCGATCGAATGAAGCAGCTGGTTTCGACTTACCCGATATTTTGTTGATACCATCAACTTGGGATCTGTCACCAACATCATCATTTGACTTCAGTTTCATTTTTCGGATCCCCATTTAGTCTCTCATTGACAATTATTCGATAATCGGTGAGTTAACAATTATCCTTAAAGAGTGAAATCCAATAAACAACAATTAACGTACACACCGAGAATAAACAAAGTAAAAATGTCCTTGTTTCAAGCAAAAATGGAATGGTGGGCCTTCAGAACCCCTTGTTATTGAGAAGATAGAATTTACGTCACACCCGGATTCCCGGAAGCTTTTATGATTGGTCTAGACTGACAAGTCACGTGACAATATACTAAAGGGGAATTCCCTTCTCTCGATTCAGTCTGAAGTAGTCATATTTATTTCCAAGGACGATGGATCAACGAAGACAGATTCATGTAGCTTCAGATTCTCTTATAATCAAATTTATACTTCAAACTAGTGTCTTTCTTATTTTATCCCTATTCCATCCTTCATAACTTTTAGATTAATTAATGGGATTAGCAATGATCATTGTCAAGTAATATTGATTTGGCATGGCTCCAATCATTCCAAGAATTGGACTCAACAGCCGTGACAGTCACGGTGTGTTTCCGAGGGAGCACAAGGCATGTAGTTAGCCTCTCTATCTCAGTCCTAGCATGCTGCGGGTCATTTTTAAAATTAACATATTATGGTCGTTGAATCTATATGCGTAGATATCAAAGCTACCAGCCTACTTTCTGTCAAACAATTGTGTGTTAATAACCCCTCCTCCCCAACCCTCCTCTTTCTCTCCCCCTCTCTCTCATCGAACCGATAATGAGATCATGCTGAATAGGTTCGCTTGATTTCGAGGGGGCATGTAAGCGACAGCAGAAGAACGAAAACTTACAAAATTAATGTATAAATAAACAAAATAATAGCAGTACCAACAACAGCAATGAAAATAATAAAGACAACAACAAACGATATTAATAATATTAATAATAATAATAATAATAATATTAATAATAATAATAGTAATAATAATAATAATAATATTAATAATAATAATAATAATAATAATAATAATAATAATAATAATAATAATAATAATA
>JASKDV010016994.1:0-16705 GCA_032466395.1 Aegires albopunctatus | reverse complement strand
ATTATTATTATTATTATTATTATTATTATTATTATTATTATTATTATTATTATTATTATTATTGTTATTATTATCATCATTATTATTATTATTATTATTATTATTATTATTATTATTATTATTATTATTTGTGAAAGATCCATCAAGCTTTAAATGATGGAATCTTTTGGAAGAAAAAAAAAGAGATAATGTAGTTGCCTGCTAAACAATACCTAACAATAGACAAGCTTGTTAATTTCATAGCAAAAGTTCCTTTTAAAAAAATGAATGAAAAGAGCCGGAATTACTGAAGAAATTATTTTTAGAACAAGAGGATGTTAAAGGTCATAGAGGGAGTCTAAATATCTGTTTTCATTTAAAATAGCTTATTTGAGTTAATTCAGCAGAAATACACCTTGATATTTAGTAAAAGCACCAAGTTACACATCCATCCACCAAATACAGATGCATATTTTAGATCTGCTAGTCAATCTGTGTGAGTTGTTTTGTTTTTTTTTAGAGAGAATAGATATGTAAATTTATCTTATTTCGCTCCCATCCTGATGTCGTGTGACATATTGTATTAACATTATAATAAAACGTTCATTCAGAAAGGAGGCGTACATTAGATAAAAGTTGATACATTGGTGACAGGAATAATAGGGGATTACATCAAGTTTGGTCGATAACAGATGAGTAATAGATTAATGTGATTCGTCACTACACTACACTTTATTTTCTATTTTTTATCTAATTTTTAGGTTGATGTTTGTATTCATTTTTTTTATTTTGTTGTTCTTGATTTTGATTTGTTTTTTCATTCCCTCTTTGTTTCTGGTTCGTTCTTTTTATTTATTTATTTATTTTGAGGGGGATACGGGGGTGGGGGGGGGGGGGGGTGTTTGGTTTGTACTTTTTTTTTTATAAGTTACTAATTCAAGACGTTCAGTATGATCAAGCAAATAAGGTGATGTTTAAAGGTAAAACAATTAATTATCCGATTACGAGTGCCTGTCAGTAACACCCGAAAATAACGAAATACCTTTTAGGCGTAATGACTTTTTGTATTATGGCTGTCATCTTCTTCTATTACTTAATCGGTGTGGTTATTCACACAATTGTGCGTATAACCAGTATGGTTATTCGCACAAAAAGCGTTAGAAAAATGACGGCCTTTCAATGTGGCTTGTGCGAATAATTGGTATGGTTATTCACACAATAAGCGAGTCCCAGGGCTGCCAGATGGCCACGTGTAAGTAGATATTAAAAATAATTTGGATGGGATGGATGAAGGTTAAAACAGTAGTTGACATTATCTTTTCCACTATGGATTCATCAAATATATTAATTTTGCTAACAAAAAAGCAATTTATTAGAACATTTGTGCAAATAACCCAGGTAGTTATTAGAACAATTGTGCGAATAACCGCAGCCATTCTAGAAATCTAGAATCTGATCTACTCTAGATATATAAATATGAAATATAGATATAGCACAATGGCTGAGGTTTGAGACGAAATGACAGACAACATGAATAACAATAACCTTTGAATTTATGTGTAACGACTTGTATAGATCTAGAATCTAGAATTTAGATCTAATCTAGATCTATCAAATCAGATTTTACATGTGCACATCATGTCAATAAACAAATATCTTACTAGTTTAACAATGTAATATTTCACAATTTTCTGTACATGACCTGCGTAAATTTTAGAGTCTTGATAAATTTATCTCAATCTAAATCTAGATTCTATATAGGGTAATGTACTAGTCAATGTAATGCATAGTAAAAGATTTTGGGGATAAGAGGTCTGTGGAACTGGTAATACCAATAAGATCACTGGGTTATTTTTAGAACATGGAGAGGTCAAAGAGATAAGGAGATCTCTGTTTTGGTTTTCAATTTTTTAAAAAGCTTTTTCGAATCATTTTAGAAGAAAAACCCACCTTGATTTTAAAAAACACTACAAGCCATTCTTATGCGCGAATGGCAAAAATCAAACTGAACCAAAGAAGCACAATAATCTCCCTTTGCTATATTTTTAAAGAAAGGATTCTCTATTTTGTTACTTACCCCATGCTAATAGCAACAAGCGAAGAGGAATGTAAAATAGAACCATCATGCCTGCAAACAGCACAATAACGAGCAATGTTGATAACCAGGGTACACTCCAATTAAAAGTGCTGCAAAAGAAAAAGTAAATTTAAAAAATTTGCAGTAATGGTAAAATAACTACTTGAATCAAAATAATTGACGGGGGGCGTCAGTGGCCTAGTGGTTAACACAGTTCGAACACAAGAAACTCGAGCAGCTCCACTCACTGACACCGCTTGGCTGGGTAACTTGATAAGATTGTTTCCTGATAGATACAAATTTTCTCGATAACCACTGATCATTGGTGTGAATGAGTACCTGACTGTTAAGACAGCGTTGTTCCTGTCCAAAAATTATAATTGCGCCTTACAGGTTGCCAGTCTTGTCCTATGTGTTGCTGAGGTTCCTTGGGATTAAGCATTATATAAATAGGCGCTTTAACGTTTTAATTTTTTTATTTTCTAAAATAATATTAATTTGTTTGAATCAAATGTAACAAACTGCATAAAATGAAGATACTTCAGGGAAAATGATAACAATCACAACATTGACTTATAACTTTCATCCATCTTAAATTATAAGTCAATGATGAATATTCTTAAAGACTGCTTTTTTAGCTTTTCCACTACAAGTAACCCTAAGGATTTTATCAAGAGGAACTTTTTCAATACCTGAAATAAAAAAAACTACCATCATCAGAAAAAGGAAAACATTGAATTTTAAAAATTGTGACTATTCAACATGTTTCTATTTATAACTTACTTTTTCACTCGCTCCCCAAGACTAGCAACAGTGTCAAGTCCTTGCTGAACTTGAAGACAAACCTCTTGGATGGCATGGTAGGTTTCTATTATGCTCTTTTTTTCTTCATTCTGATTGAAGGAAAAAACAAAATATAAACAAAATGACAAATAAATATTATTCCATGACAAATCTGATAAATAATAATAGAAAGAAATACTGGAGACCATGATTTTTTAAAACAGAACAGACTCCAATTTAAGTTACAATTGTTTTAAAATACAATACATACAATTTCTAGTCAACCATTCTGCTTAACTCACTGAGAACCAAGCTCGAGCTAGACTCAGGCTTACTGAAACATACGTTGGGACCAAGCCCGAGTTTTTCCAGTTGCCCTGATTACCACTTTGATTTCATATACTATTATTTTCAATTTACTTTTTCAAAAATTATTCAAAGGAAATACAAAAAGCAACACAGAACATTAAACTTAATGGTTATGTCAAACAAAATGCTAAATTTCAGCTCTCCAAAGTGATTAGTACATGTTATCCAAATGATGCTTTGAAAATGTATAAAAACTGCTGGTCCCACAGGGTGTGCTTGGCGCAAATAGGCTGGTCCTCAGTGAGTTAAAATTAAATTTTACAGCTTTATCCTAAAATGTGACTTTGAATGAATAAAGTCCTTTAAATAATCATACAAAAAGAAGTCAATAATCAATCTTTAAAATATTTTCTTTAATACTTCTTTTAAGAACCAGACTGATGATATATCTCCTACTTTTTTCATCTAAGAGTACAACAATAATGCCAATAAAGAAATATATAACCATACATAGAAAAAGATAATTTTTGAAAATAGAGAGTTAATGAAAATATCATACATGGAATCACAGATGCATAAATGCCATAAGGAACTTTTGAACAAAGACACCATCTATATCATATAATCATCAGTTTGTGTAGGTGAACCTTCATCGACGCTTCCGCCGAAACCGCTTCACAAAAAAAGGCTGAAACTTACACTAAAGATGGGAAGCAACCCAAAGTTGTGCAAGATGGTGAGATTTTATTCATCGAGTCATTTCTTAACAAATGACAAAATAATTTTCTTGTCTTTATTCCACAAATGAAATAGCCAATGTTCCCTCTCATTTTTCACAGTCCGTGTGCGCAGAAATGTAGTCATGTGCAAAATGTTTTCTTAATTTTCATCAACAATTATGCGCTAACTTTGCTAGGAAAATTTTTAGAATTAATGGAGATTGGAGAATTTCTTGTTTGATGGTAGGCCCGGAACTATATTCTCTTTAAATTCTAAATTCGTACACATTTTTATTTATCAGCAAGTAACAAAAGTGTGCAAGATAAACAGATTTTTGTTTTCTAATGCACTGGTTTATTAATTAATTTTTATCACCAGTCTCAATGCGTTTGGAATTGGGAAATGTTCAGAATTGGGGTGCGGTGAGCTACCCTACCACCTAGTCCATGAACACTAAAGTATAATAACAATAACAAGAGTTTACTTACATTACAGGTAGATCTGGTTATACCTAGTTCCATTGTTAATTAGTAGATCCAAATTTCAAAAGATTTCTATATATATATGCCTAAATCCTAGTGCAAACAATCAATATATACTATACTGCTTGTGCCTGCTAAATTTTTTAGTATACACAGACTTTCAATGCCACGTGTACACGCATACGCACATAGCTTCGAGGGAACATTGGTACCAGCCATTTTGAATCATTTAGATCTAGGCCCAGCAGTTCCATTTTACTCCAGCATAAGATGAAGCAAAATAACATTTCATTAGTGCTAAATGGGAATTCTCTTTCTACTTTGAGAATCATTGCAAGCCATAAGGTGTGAATTGTGAAGCAAATGAGTGATTAAGGGGTGCGAAAATGAGTTCCCTTTGCAATAAGAAGGTTATCTTCTAGGTCTTTTTAAAAAAATCAAAATAGCGAGATACAGAACTTGATCTATATTAAGATTATATAAATAAATTCTAGATCTTGATCAGAACTTAAGTTTGGAATAGAAATAAATTTAAATATTTATAAGTGATTAAAACAGGATCATGCCTTAATGTTATTTCTTAGTCAAGCTCTAGACCTATATCACTTTCGGTTGAGAGAATCAAAATTGAATGAATAGTTCTGTTTAAATCTTCTGCTATGTTATTGGGTTCTCAGAGGATATCATTAGTTTTCACTAAGAAAGTCACCAAAATTGTCTTTGTTTGAAAATGTCGATTGTATGGGCCCTAAACCAGATATCATTTTTGGCTGGATTTGGTCTTTTGGGAGTTTTTGCATTGAGCCCTTCTTATTTTCATATACATGTATTGTGTTTGTTTAATTATTGCGATCAACGATGCGATAGGTCAGCTTGTAGGTTATAAAATCAAGCATGGTATTAAGAAAAGTACCTTTTAAGAAATCCATATATTATATAAATATAACAGATGAAAAGAATAACATCAGTAATAAAATGTTATAGGCATACATAGCCTATGAAAATGTAACAGTTGTAATGATAAAAAGGGGCAAAAATCTTTAATCTTTTCCTCATTTTTTTATAGCAAGCCTTTACCTTCATTATATATTCAATCAATTACTAAAGTGGCAAAATCGTCTATATGAAATAATAGCTTTTTGTATTTACCTTCGGAAGGTTACAAGGAAACTTGGGACAGATATCCCTTTAGACATATATTTATATAAAAGGATGATTTTACCCAAAAGACTCTCTTTATGTTTTGAAGGTTATTGGTGAATTGAGTGCAAGTTCAGATAATAAAATTAGCACTGGCCATCTTTCATTCAGTTCTTCAATACTTTCAAGTAATTGTTGTTATTTTTTTAATCACTATAATATCAAGAATGAGAAAATCCTTAGCCACAGATTTGCCCTATCACTAATATCACTTCATTCTCCTCTTGGCACATGTATTGAATATTTGAAACCATTAATTATTATCATTTCCTTTCTATTTTAAAAGTCATTCTATATAAATGGGTTGCAAGAGAAAAATTGAATCAAAAGCTCATTTTCTACAACAAAATTATTGAGCAAAAGAGAAATACCTTTTGTAATGATGAGGGATAGGACAAATATGACTAAAGAAAATTAAACAGGGAAGGTTAGTATGTGGATTGTTACAGGATTACTACACTAAGAAATATTCAATGCCTAATGCAAATATGAAAGCAGTTAAATGTATAATTCCAGCAGGAAAATATTTGTACAATCTGATTAAAAAGATAGAGAGCAAGGAAATGTTTTGTAAACCAATAAGGAAATAAAACGTTTTCGTAAATCACTAACAACAGCTCAAATAGTGATATTATTTCAGAGTCATCAAGAGAGAATAAAAATAAAAGTGAATGAATTATTTCAACAGGAATCATAAATTTCACTTTACAAACGTTATTACAATTTTATCATTACCTTAAAATATTTTGATTCATACACTGGGATATGATGTAAAAACAAATAGAACAAGGATCTTTAACTCATGTCTTTAATAAAAAAAGAAAATCCTTAATTTAAAAGCTTTTGCTACTACTAGGTATTTCAATCAAATAAATAGCCTTTTTGTCTAGAAAACATTCAATACAATATTCATCTTGAACTCCACGGTTACATCTCCAATCCATTAACACAAGAAGAACTCACAATATTCACTCATGAGGAAAGCATTATCAAATTATAAATATTGTTTGAGAACGACCAAAGAAATAGGTTATGAATGAGGTAATTAACAGAAAGAAATAAGTATTCAAACTGTTAGTTAACCTTGATGAAAATTCCACACAAAGAAGGAAAGAAAGGGTCAATATGTATGAGAAAATGAAAATAAAATTTTGTTTCTATGTCATGACCCATTGCTTTAATTTTAAGAGAAGGGGGAAAGACAAAAAAATCAATTTAAAAGGAAAACACAAACAAAGCACTCTAAAGTGTTACCTTTTTTTGCTAATGAGAGATGAAAAGATTTGTATTTTAGTGAAATCTAATAAGCATTCTTTAGAAATTTAAAGTCAAAGCTGAAAATCTTAGTAAATTTTACATCAAAATTAGCAAGAGGATGTCATGCGTGCGATAAGATGTATTTCTTTAATATTTCATTGCTTCCAAATGAAAAATAATAACAAAATTGGCATGTACATCTTATTTCTAAGCATTCCATAAGTGGCTAAGCACATTGCAATATTAATATAAATGTACTTTACAGTAATTTCTGATTCCATATACCCGGTATTATCAGTGCAATTATAATATATAAAATCATTTCACTTGATTTTTACATGCAATTGAATCAATATAGTCAGTAGTGCTATTTATCATGCAATGTTCATGCTAGACATAATCAGCCATCAACTTTAAATACAACAAAAAATTGGACTTTGCAACAAAAGAAACAGTCTGACAATCATGCATGGCGGAGAATTTCCCTCTAAAGAGTGCGTTTAAGTTCATTGGTAGTAGCGCGTTGGGCCCCCACTTTGACCCGAGGTCACAGACAGGGTAATCGGTGCACGACGGGGGATCCATAAATCTCGATAAATCTTATGTTTTCAAAGGCTTGTAACATGATAACTAAATCATTCGAGAACACGCAATAGAAGGAGATGCTTGCTTTATTCTTCTCTTTGTCATCTGTGAAAATCATATTTTTTTACGTATATTCGTGTTTGAACTATTCATCAATTAGTGTAGGTCTATTTTTCCTATGTTGCATTCATCAAGTCTTTAAAATTGAATATTCATAACCTCGTTCTTTGACCACCTATCGGTTTCAATTTGAGGAATTATTAAAGTACATTTAGTGGAGTGTTTTGTGGTGAAATTATTTCCACTGAGCCTCATCTCGTTGTTTTGCATTATTGCATTGTTGTGTGCTTATTCTTTTTATTCCCACAGATAATTGCCTTGTCACGCATACTAATTTGTCAGTACTGTAGTTTTAATGATAAAGAGAAATTAAAACAATGTAGCATTCCTTGCAACAACATAAGTTGTGCGGTGTGTGCACCAACAGAAACATTTCTTTAAGAGAAAAAGCAATACAAAGGAAACCAAAACTTTGCACAGACATAGCCATGACCTTTATTTACTAGAAGTATTGGTAGACTCTGATAGTATTTATTCCAATTATAACTCTCTCACACACACACACACACACAAACACACGTGTGTTCTCTCACACACACACACTCTCTCTCTCTCACTCACTCATGTGCTCTCTCTCTCTCTTTCTTTCTCTCTCTCACTCACTCATGTGCTCTCTCTTTCTCTCTTTCTCTGTGACTTATAAATGCTATTTAATTCCATGTGTATCTGCACCATTACCTGATAAAGAGTTTAAAATTAATTATATTTTTCAGGGCGAGGAAATTTATTTAATTATTATTGACCCCCTGTTTTTGTTTGTTTTATTATAGCTTGGACTGATTTAAGTAGATGTAAATCTGCAAAGATACATACCATAAGAGTATACTCCTATAATTTTAATGTTTATAATATTTTATCCAAACCTTCAATTCAATGTTCAGTTTTTATTTCCTAAGACTGAACTGTCTTACAACATTTACGTTACCTCTATTAATGTTCTAAGCTTGATGCAGCTGAACTTAAACCTGACATGGATGTGGATTGGAATGAAGCTCTTAACAAAGGACAACCTGCTAACTGTGTCCCAGTCTCTGCTTCTGATCCTCTTTACCTATTGTATACCTCTGGAACAACTGGACTTCCAAAGGTGAGTCAGTTGTAGGGCAAGGAAATATTCATAAAGAGTTGAATGGATTGTAAATGGATTTAAGGAACTAATGTCAAATGTCAAATATAATTGAATTTTACATCTATATTTTATTACAATGGCATCTTAATGTTTGCCTTTCAATGGGTAATATTTGATTTTGCAAGGGCCAAGTGGTTCCTGCTATTATTCTATTTTGTTTCACTTGATTGAAAAATGTCCATAATGAAATAATCCATTTTAATATATCTTAATGTTTAGCATGCATCTCTTATGAAAAATGCTAGATTCTGCAATGAATATTTTAAAACTTATTTATCATTTATGAACTGCATAATAACAAATAATCATTTCAGGCAATTGTGAGGCCAACTGGAGGCTATGCAGTTGCCATGAATTGGACAATGTACAATATTTATGGAATCAATCCCGGACAGGTAATCTCAGTTAACACCAAAAGATTCAAAAGATTATATATTTTGAAATTATGTATACTATGTAGGTTTTATGATTTTCCTTTCTTTTTTTTTATTATTGTTTTTCAGCTATAAATTATTTGCTCTGATAATGAATATATAAATCTTATGAGACATAGAAAGAGTGTGTAAACATAAGCACAGCTTTAAAAGATTATATGCCATCTTGTCATGTTTTCTGAATAGGCATGAGTTCCTGCAGTTAAGCATCGGAAAAGTGAAGTAAAGTTAAAAGAATTTTTTTGATTATGATATATGTATATATTTTTCGTTCCCTTTTATTAATCTGCCAAATATAAAGAAATGATCTCATCACAATTTTCATTTACAGGTCTGGTGGACTGCTTCTGACCTCGGTTGGGTTGTTGGCCATTCCTACATTCATTATTCCCCTTTGATAACTGGTTGTACCACTGTTCTGTATGAGGTTTGAAAATCCCTTAGTTTTTTTAATCTTTTTTTTTTTTTCATTTCAATTAGTTCTTTGATTAAAGATAGAATGAAGTAAATATGCCAATTTCTGAGTGATTTTTATTATTGAATTACAATTACAAATTTATTTATTTATTTATTTTTTGTTGCTTAATAACATTTGAAGAAAAATAGTTTTATGAGCTTCTCACTTTCTGAAGTAATCTGTATTGGAGCCGTCTCTAATGCTAAAAAAGACAACGGCTTCTAACCTTGAGACAGTGTCTCAGGCAAAGTGGAACCCTTTTAATTGGACAAAGCCTCTAAGGTTGTTTAGCATTTCCATTTGTTGAGCTACGCTATGTGAAGAGGAATTACGTGTAATGTTGGGATGATTTGTGCTGTAATATATACGTCTATCTAAATTGCATTTAACATTTGCCTTTTTTTGTGTGGATTATTCATGAAGTTTTTATTTGATTTTTGATGGGATTTTTTTTCATCTTGTCTGAAGTACTGTTCTCCATCAACCTAAAACATTTTGGATTAAAAGTTTCAAGGCAGATAAAAATTTGAGTTAACCGATCATATAATATAGAAAAAATTATGTTTTTTCAAAACATTTGGAATAAGCGGGAAGTTGGAATAACCGAATTTAGAATAACTTGGTTGAACTGTATTTGATTTTTTAAATTTCATTCTTTTTTTGTTTAGATTTTATTATGTTTCTTTTTCTTTTGACAGGGAAAACCTGTTGGGACTCCAGATCCTGGAGCTTTCTTCCGAGTTCTAAACCAACACAAGGTAAATGGCATGTTTTCTGCACCTACAGCCATACGGGCCATAAGAGCAGAGGTAAGAAATCAAGTCATGTTACTTTTGTTTTATTTTCTGATGAGAACAATTCAATTTACCATTTTGTGTTTAGCCCATCTTATTTCCTTTTTTTTTTTTTTGTATAGAGTTGTTATCTCATATTAGGTATTTAATATTTTGAAAATTTAAGAAGCTATTGAGCCTGATAAGAATGTAGCATAATTTAGATATGTTATAATTTTTTTCTCTCTTTTTCCATGTTTCTTTAACTTTTGACATAATAAATGATTTTGAAAATCTCCCGCATAGCTTTTGCAGAGAAGGGCAAAGGATAAAAGAAAGTTTTTATCATAACATATATGACCTATTTCACTAGGAGGCTGCTTTTGTTTAGCTTTGCCTTTTTTATTCAAATATTGATATGATAAGGATCACTTATATTTCCATAGGATCCAGATGGAGAGCATGCTAAGAAATATCTACCTCTGGACCAGTAAGTAATTTTCCATGCTATTTAACATTTTACATTCTTTATCTGTTAGATGCCTTCCATTACATAATGTTATCATTAATACCTGTAATTCCAGGATCAGTCATGAGATATTTAATTATTTGCATGCCTTCCAATTATTAAAAGTGGTTTCTAATTAGTACAAGTCCATTTATTGTCAATTAGTGGATGATCACCATCTCAATCAATTGTTGGGGGAAGGATGGAGGGCATTTGGGAATTGCACAGCAATATATTTGTTCAAACAAAGGTGATAGGGGGGGATCAAACAAATACAAGGTGTCCTACAAGGAGCACAGTGTTAAATACTTAGAAAATATTTATTTGGTGGTTACATTTTGAGGCAAGACTGAAATTTGTGTGTTGTTGAATGAATATTAAACACATAATGAATGAAAATCATTGAATCCAATTCATTTACTTCTGACTGGAGTCATTGAAACCTAGATTATTTCGGGAAAAAGTGTTATAACTGCTCTCAGACAATTCAACCATCTTTGAAAAAGTTGAAAGATAGGTGAATAATATATGCTAATAATAAAGTTAAGTGCATCGTAGCAGACATAATAATTTATGTCTCCATATCTACAAAATTCTTTTATTTTTACATTATTTAGTTAGGCCAAAAAGAAAGGCATTTTGTCCAAAATGTTGCATGAGTGGAATATGGTGCATTAATCTTTTTTTAATAATAGGCACACTCGTTTATGTATAAAAGAAACAAAACTAATAAGAAATAACAATAACTGAATATGTGTGACTTATGTTATTCAAATATAATTTTATAATCTTGTTATATAACATTTTGAAGTTGAAAATAATTTTTTTTAATTAAAAAAAATCCAAACAGATCCTAAACACATCCCGGTGATTGTGGCACTCTTTGTAGGAATTGTTTATAAATTTATGCAATTGTAATATGCTAGTTATATTGCAATATACATTTTATTACAACATTTGTTTCATTACATAATAATACAGTCTCAGCAATATCTATCTCGCTGGAGAGCATTGTGATGCTGAAACCATGCAGTGGATCAAAAGGGTCATTCAGAAACCCATTCTAGACAACTGGTGGCAAACTGGTGAGTCAATTGAGGACATGATGAATTACATTGATTGGCTGATAAAACAATGAAATCAAGTGAAGTCATCAAAGAAACATTAATCCTTTATTGATACACAGAAAAAGGGAGTTTAAATGACTTAACAATAGTTTCTCAGATTAAAATTCATATAAGCTCAATTGTTCTCCAAATTTAAGGGATGCTAATCATAATTGATTCTAGCTCTTTTCAAAAACATAAAATTAAAATAAAATGCCATTTAGATTGTGATGAAATGAAAAGCAGATTACTAAGATCATTCTATTAGGTGTTTTGCATGACATGGGGTTTCTATGAGGTGTTTAATATTTTCTGCAACTTAAATTATTTCTTCAAGTCAGTATGTATTAAATTCCTTAACAGCCATGTTAATGCATCATGAAAGAAGAAATACACATTATTTATAAGGAACAAAGTGAAAGGCAGGTTTTAACACCTATAAAAAATTATTCCATTTTCAATGCTTGAAGAACAGTGGAGGATGTCGGGTATTGTCTTTCTCATAAACTTATGCCTAAAGCTCGATAATTGCAAATTGATGAAGAGCAATTAAAAAGAGTGAAGAATTCTTTTCTCCTTAATTATCTAAGAATGTATCTCTAGAGTAGCTCTAGAATTTTCTTTAGATTATAAATACTTTTTATGCACATCTTTGTTAAGGTAAAATCACTCATTCTTTTCATGTCAGAGACTGGTTGGCCAATAACAGCCACATGTGCTGGCCTGGGAATGGATTTACACCCATCTCCTGGAACAACGGGGAAACCAGTGCCTGGTTGGAATGGTAAGTCCAATGTAATTTTGGTTTGTTTGCAAAAGAATAAGATGTATTATATTGAAATAAATGCATGAAAGAGCAGGGGTCATCAAATTACAGCCCACAAGCTGCATCATCTCTCCAAGCCATTTCATGCTTCCTATTTAACCTCGTTCCAAATGACAATAATTGTGAAAACTTTATGAATTATAGACGGTCAAGTACTTACAACCATAGTCAATATGAAAGCCTCTTGGAAACTATGGAGCCTGACTTTCTGGTGTGCTTCCTTCACACCAATGTTTGGTGTTAAGTCTGGGGAAATTATTAAAGAGGGGTCTGTCATGTTTTTTTAGACATGCTTAGAAAAGAATAGATTTGTGGCTTTGCATTTGCTGTGGACATAATGAAAAAAATTGAATGAGCTGAACCAAAAACTTCAATACAAGGGTATATTTGCGCTTGATTTGTATGCATAGATAAAATCATCTCAAAGAAGCTCCCTCTAGTAGCCAAGTAACAGAAGTAACAGAAAGATCAGAACTCTGCTTCTTTCTTTCATGTGAAGACTGCCTTTTAGCATTTCTCAATCTTTATCACACAGGAACAGTTGTCAGGTAATGAGTTTAAATGAAGAACGTATAAGTTATAAGAGATTCACTGATATCATGGAAATAGAACCAGAATAGATAAAGGTGGTTTTGTTAGTTTTCCAAATATTTATTTATTTATTTTTTATTTATTTATTTTTATTTATTTTTTTTATATTGGGTTTTCAAAATTTGACAACAATGAAAATGGTATTATAGAAATATAACATATAAGAATACATTTAACATGGGACGATGAAGATGATGGTAGTGATTAATGAATAATGGTAATGATGTTGAATATGAGAATGGTGAGTAACTTATTGCATATTACAAATATAATACATGTATAATGAATAATAATAATTGTAATATTTATAGCAGCGTTAACAACGCCGTTATGTGAAAGATGGTGCGTGTAGAGAGAAGTAGTATTCATCATATTGTGGTTGTTTTCCAAATGTTGTTGCAGCTCTTCTTCCAGAGGTTGAAGTGGTGATGGTAGAACCTAGATAGCAAAACTTGTTTGCTGAAACAGATAAAAATGACACTAAATTTTTTAGAATTTTCAATTTGTTTTAATTTTTCCTAGTTCAAGTTCTTGATGGCAATGGAAAAGAAACTGAAGCAGATGAATTAGGCCAAATCTATGTCAAGTAAGTTGAGGAGAAATCCAATTTTTATACATGTAGCTTATCTCTTTTTTTAAAAATTTAAGGCTTATTGTTTTTTATGAATTCATAATTGATTGCAATTAGAATTACATCTACATTTGGAATCCGATCAATCGTCCTGGTTGAAGTTCATCCACTAAATAATATATGCTTAGTTTTTATATTCTTATTTAAAAATGCAATGTCTCAGGTCCTTTCTAATAATTATATTATAATAAAAATGAGGTAAAAAAAATTATGTTAACACTTACAAGAAAAACTACAGCACCTAGAGACACCAAATTTAGTATAAAGTTACCTTCTTTAGTTAATGGCCCAGACAGACTTTTGATATAAGGCTTTATTTTCTTTATATATTAAGAATCATTTACGATTAGAATTACGTTTAAAATCCGATCAACTATACTGCTTGAAATTCACTCCCGGCGGAGAATTTCCCTCTAAATCATGCGTTTAAGTTCATTGTGAGTAGCACGACGAGCCCCGACTTTGACCCGAGGTCACAGACAAGGTAATCGGTGCACGACGGGGGATCCATAAATCTCGATAAATCTTATGTTCTCAAAGGCTTGTAACATGATAACTATATCATTCGAGAACACGCCATTGAAGGAGATGCTTGCTTTACTCTTCTCTTTGTCATCTGCGAAAATCTTGTTTTATTACGTTTATTCGTTTGAACTATTCATCAATTAGTGTAGGTCTAGTATACCTGTGTTGCATTCATCAAGTGATTGAAATTAAATATTCATTACCTCGTTATTCGACCACCGATCGGTTTCAATTTGAGGAATTATTAAAGTACATTTAATGTAGTGTTTCGTGGTGAAATTGTTTCCACTGAGCCTCATCTCGTTGTTTTGCACTATTACATTGTTGTGTGCTTATTCTTTTTATTCCCACAGATAATTGCCTTGTCACGCGGACTCTTTTGTCACTACTGTAGTGTTAATGATAAAGTGAAATTAAAACAGTGGAGCATTCTTTGCAACAACATATGGGTGCACTTAAAAGTTGTGCCATGTGTGCACCAACAGAAACATTTCTTTAAGAGAAAAAGTGATGCAAAGGAAACCAAAACTTTGACCTTTATTTATGGCGGTTTAAAAACTAGAAGTATCGGAAGATTCTGACAGTATTTATTCCAGATATAACTCTCACAAACACATGCGTGATCTCTCTTACACTCTCTCTCTCTCTCTCTCTCTCTCTCTCTCTACGTCCTCCGTATCTCCTATCAGTGAGCCGACCTTCCTTGTACTTTCTTATGCTGTTTCAGCCCTTTTGAGTGAAGTCAGTTCTGTAAAGAGATGATTTATAGTAAACCGTTTTCAGTGCCAATAACATCGACACCATCTGTATTTATTATTTCTCTTTGGATTTTATCTCCTGGCAATGATCTCGGTTCTCCACTATATGTGCCTTGTGCACATCCTTTAGAGCATGTTCGAAGTAGATCGCGAACAGCAAAAGGCCTTCGGACGCCAGCGTTGCTGCCACTTGCGCTATTACTGCTTTGCTTAGGAGGCATCTTCGTTTATTATTTCACAAAGTATCCTAATTAGTGCATATCGATACCTATGATTATGATTTGGATATAATTTTCTGCATTGACATTTGCTGGAAACGGTTTGTGGGATCATACAACATCGGCTGTACTTCTTCACAGTTTAAAACCACTTCGACGGTTAGACAAATAGATCTCTGATCGATATCAGGTCTTATTAGGTTGAGAGCGATTATGGAGTATTTTCTCAAAGTACTTAAGAGTGTAATCGGTCTTAAATGTTTTGGTAGCCCTTTTGGTTTTCCTGGATTTTGGATAGCTATCAAACTCTTGAATTTTAGTAAGCTGTGGTTGACAAACGCTTTGTTTATCGTCTTTGTCATAATTTCGTCTAAGAGATACGATCAGTATTTTAAGAGCTCTGGGTAGATTCTGTCTTTGCCCGATGTTTTGTTATTTAAAACTGGTCCATATTTCCGCAGCAGTTGTTGATTGTTTTAGAGGCAATCTTTGAAAAGGTGGTATTTTAGTTTCATCATCGTCTTTACATTTCCCCTCTAAATAATTAGTAATTATCGTCAAGATATCGTTTGGATTTGTCACAGGCTTTTTCCCCTGCATCTTCAATTTAAGGTTTTTCAAATGGTTATGCGTTTAGAGCCTTTGAACACACATCGTCGCTTTTTGCATTACTTATATTTTTTGGTCTTTTCATCTAGCTCTTCTTCATTCCTTAGCTTTAGTACTTGTTTTCTGATCTGGTGGTGTATTTTATTCCTTTGTCTTTCATTTGCTGTGTTGTGATTTTGATTCTCCAGTTCTTTTTGCTGTGTTGACACCTTTGCTATTGTAAGAGCTGTGTTCCTTAAGGATTCCTGTTATTCAATATACCCACGTATTGGCTTGCCATGTCTCGTCTTGTTATTTATTTCATTTCGCTTTAGCCGGTACAATTTGTATTTGATTTGGCACCCTTGTTAGTTTGCGATGATTCGAATTGTTATTTCAGGTGGGTCTTGTTTTGTTGTGCTTACGCCATACCCTGTGCCATTAATGTCAAAATTGTTGTGACAACCTTGACAACATACGTCCAATTGATAAAAATATATCATAGTAATAATTATTATTATTAGTTATTATTATCATAGTGATAATAATAAGGATAATAGTAATAATAATAGTAATAATAATAATAATAATATTATTAATAATAATAATAATAATAATAATAATAATAATAATAATAATAATAATAATA
>JASKDV010016883.1:0-16706 GCA_032466395.1 Aegires albopunctatus | reverse complement strand
ACACCGTGTGACCTAGATTTTTTTATTGTGAGTCGAGGCCAAGCTCGCGCTGAGGCAATGCTACGGCTATGACGTAGTGAGCTTTTCTTGGGTTAAAATAAATACAATTACTTCTCACAACTTCTGGTCTCTTCAGTAACACAACTCACTGTCCTTCAGACGCACACATCAACACGCATATATATATGTTACAGTGGATAAAAGTCTGTTTGATCATTTACCGTCAATAAAGGGAGAGGGTAAATAAAATGTTGTGAACACTATTCAAGTAAGGGTTCTTCTGTCACTCCTCAACAACAATATCACTAGTAGCAAGCATATTGATTTATAAGTTTGTTTCAATATGATACAATTCTTCAAATTTTGGAGTGTGATTTGAGTCACCCGTATCTTGATCATCAATGTTTTACCAAAATCCACCAGGCTGTCTCAATTGAGTATCACAAGTCCAACTCCTAGAGGTGTCAGTGTATCTGATAAGCCAAAGGTACAATTGGCCCTTCATAACAAGCAGGTTGGTACGGTTTTGCTTTCCTATTTTCTTAAGTCTCTATTTTTTCCTTAAGAAACTAAAGAAACAAAAAAATATGATAAACTTACTGCCCTAAAGTATTTTTATAGAACTTGATGAACATTTTGAATCATCATTCAGAAAAATAATCTGAACATTTTTAGTCAATGAGTAACACAACATTGTACTTCAATGATAAAAATACTAAAATGATGATAAAAGATGAATGGAAAGAGTACAAAGAGAACAATTTAAAAAAATGGAGAGGTTGAATTGGTTATTATTACTTACAAATATAAGTAGATATTTTGCTGATGTGCACCTGAATAAATATTCCCACAATTCTATTGGCTCCATCCACTCTAAATAAACAAACAGACTTATTTACTTTTAAATTCCTTTTTTAATCCAAATCTCTTAATAATCTGTCTCTCTTTTACCAAACAATAAATGTCAGCATTTAATTGTCAAAAATGGTTGGAGCATTTGACGAAGAATAGATTTAATCAATTTTCCTCCAGAAGCTGGAATAATTGCCACTTTCAGTTTATTATGTGTTCAAAGATATTCATCAAATGGAATACTAAATTGAAAAATGGATTCTTACATTAAAATTTAAAAGGTGTGTTTTTGAAAAGTAATTTTTTTGTCTTCATCCATATCTAGGTTATTACCATTTTCATTGTTCTTGTTGTTACCACTGTCATCATCCATATCTAGGTTATTACCATTTTCATTGTTCTTGTTGTTATTACTGTCATCATCCATAACTAGGTTATTACCATTTTCATTGTTCTTGTTGTTATTACTGTCATCATCATCAGGAGTCAAAGAAAAAGATGCCAACAACCATCCTGTCCAGAGTCTTTCAAAAAGACTACAAGAGAATGAAACTACCTGATTCAGATGAAGAGGCAAGTGAAGATGACAATCTAGATGAAATTTCTGAGGAGAGAATTGCCAAACTTGAAGCACAGGTGAAAACCCAGGAGGAAGAGTTGAAACCTGTCAAAGGAATGGACGGAATTTTTTACAAGGTAAACACATCGGGAAATGTTGACCACGTGGTAAACAATACTTAAACCAACACTCATGAAACTGAATACAAAGCTTTCATTCATCATGTTTTTGTTAATTATTATTGTTATTGCATCATCATCATCGTTATTATTGTTAATTGATGGCATATATTACCATATTTCTATCAGCACTAACTTACCTAATGCTTGTTACTGATCTTTATTAACGTCATACAACTTTGTAGGCCCTATTGTTCAACACATCTGTGTAATGTTTTAATTTCAACAATTGCCCTCCATGCAGGGATTAAGGATGATTATTAAATTGACCTGAATTGTCTGATTATTATTTTAACATTAAAAATGAAATAGAGATCAAGGAATGTTTTAAGCTTGTTTGTTGTTGTTGGTTTTTTTCCCCCATTGCTAAATCTAAAGAAAGAGAGATAACATGAAACAAAGAACTAATAATTTGTGCTAATTTATGTTGAAAATGATTTAGAAAAATTATGTGTCCAGTTGTTGTATTACACCCTCAAACAAACTTTTCTTTTTTCTTTTTTCCTTACAATAAGCAATGCAATTTGTTTTGTTTTTTTTACTTCTCCAGCGATACCCCATTAGTCCAGCTGATGCCTACTTCAAGCACATGTTCACCATGATTCCCAAGACCCAAATGATTGCCCCAAAGAAAAAAGAAAGAAAATTGACCCGGCTGGAAGAATTAGAACAACATTCTTTCAGTGTCCAGTAAGTATTTGAATTATAACTTACCAGCTTATTTTTAAGGTTATGGGACTGATCATGCAATATTGTTCTCAATCAGTTACTCCAGGCTTCTCCAGAAGTGCAATGAGAGATTGATATGCTCTCATCTTCAGGGAGATTTTCAATCATTGTATATTGCATTTATGACACCAGTTAGTTTGTCAACATCTTCTTCCTTGAGCGCTTTGATCGTCTCTGTGACAGTGTCATCCAGTCCAGTTGCCTTGTTTTTTCTCATCTATTTTAAGGTTGTACTTGTACATATACTTCAGCTTGCAACATTCTTGGTCCCATCCCTGTATCTGGAATGATTAGCACACCATGAACGTCTTGAAACAATTCCAATATATTTGGACCATAGGTTCATAATGTTTTCTCTTTTGGCTAGCATAGTGCCATTTTTAACTCTGACACAACTAGAATTCCCGCTGCTAGTTTTTCTTCCTGTTATTTATCAATGTGTTGGTAAATTCTTTGATTTTTTCTTTAAAGTTACGTTACAGAACCGTACATTGATCATTTCACCAGGTTTCCTTAAATTCATTATACCTTTATTTGATTCTTCTGTCCTTTGCTTTATGTATTCATTTAAGTTTCTATCCTTAATCTTTTTTCATTAATTGTTGGAAGACAGTATTCATGGTGGTGTCAGAGAATTAGAGTACGAGTATGATGTGCCTCGTTGAAGGTGACAGATGAAGATATAGACGAGGTGCCTCGTTGAAGGTGACAGATGAAGATATAGACGAGGTGCCTCGTTGAAGGTGACAGATGAAGATATAGACGAGATGCCTCGTTGAAGGTGACAGATGAAGATATAGACAAGGTGCCTCGTTGAAGGTGACAGATGAAGATATAGATGAGGTGCCTCGTTGAAGGTGACAGATGAAGGTATAGACGAGGTGCCTCGTTGAAGGTGACAGATGACGATATAGACGAGGTGCCTCGTTGAAGGTGACAGATGACGATATAGACAAGGTGCCTCATTGAAGGTGACAGATGAAGTTATAGACGATGTGCCTCGTTGAAGCACAAGTTGAGCATTTCAACTATTTGGGCAGTCATTACGACATCATGTGCATCAAAGATGTTAAGAGAAGAACTGCCTTAGTCAAATCAACATTAACAAAACTAGAAAATGCTCTACTACCATTCTGTAGTAGTAGTAGCAGTAGTCGCAGCAGTAGTAGTAGCAGCAGCAGTAGGGATAGTAATAGCGAATGTAGTAATGGAATTGATAGTGGTAGAGGTAGTGGTAGGGGTATGGGTGGTAATAGTTAATGTATTACATTGGTAGCAATATGGATGTCAAGAATAAAAGTGATGATCAAACCACGTTTTAACATAATTTATTTAATTAACAAAATATGCCCTATATCCCTTTGATGAGATAAACGTTTTAAATCTTTTTAAAGGGCAAAAATGAATGCCATATAATTGTGTCAATTTTCAGTTTACATTATATAGATGAGATTTATATCAGGCCAAACAACAATTACAATAAATATTTTGTTTCATTCATTATAATGATTTGTAAGAATTTTAAAATCAAGGAGTAATAAAGATAATACTTTCATTTTCCATTGCCTGAAGTATATTCTACACAATGAATAATTTCATCTTTCTATCTAATTTACCAATTCAGAGGGTACATGTGCATTATCTATGAATTATAAATGTATTATACTTACATTTACTATCAATTTTCATCTTCTGTCAGGCGCCCATTTTCAGCTAAGGGAAAGTTGGCCAGACAAGGTCGAGAGAAGGCTAACTACATCGTCCGTCAATTTGCTGCAGAACTCGGCATCTCACAGTGGCGTAGTCGTGATTTTTGGGCCATGATTATTATGCTGATTTTGACTTTTTGGATTCGCTTGTATATTCACTACATCGGTCAATGGATATTTCTCAGCGCCATTGATATTCCCATCAACCAGTAAGTTTTTCATCATTTCTACGGACAGATTTTGTTTTTTGGCAATATGATATTGTCATAATTTTGTTGATTTTTATTCAGACATTTATATTGTCAGCAAGTCTTTGTTTCATATTGTCATATTGGTAATGCTACTGAAACAATGGATCTTCTTTAATTTATTGGGATCCGATGGGACCAAGAATGCAATAATAATATGATTCATTTTAAAAATGATGCTACAGATGATAATAATCATAATAATAATGATGATGATTATAAAAAAACATTGGTCTTCGCCTTAGAAACCACCTTTTAAGAACCTGTTACTTCGTCGAAACATAGTTTTTCCCTATATAAATTGCCCCTTTAAGAACCTGCACGGCTTCACTAACTCCGTCTAAGAACTCAGTTAGATGGTGAGGCAGAGCAAAGAAAATTAATTTCAAACACGGCCAAGAGATAAGATTATGCTTTTATAATTACTCGTAATCACCCTTTCATGGGATAGTCAAATTAAATAAAAGGTTGACCATAGTCCATCCACCTAGTCATGAATAGATAAATCATTCTAATCTAGGCACCGCCTAGCAGACAGATGGGTATCAGGCAAGACAGGCAAGTGAGATCAAAGAAGAGTGACCGATAGTGCTGGGGCCATCCTTTTTATGTTTTGGCCTTACAAAGGGGAGCATTTGCGATGATGTGACAGGATTGTTTGGACAGATTGAATAAGTGATGAGCAGGTGAGATGTATGTCGCCGCTTTCCTATGATGGTCAAAATTAATAGACACAGCGACTCATTCACTGAATCAAAAAGACTGACAGACTAGCTGACAGAAGACGAAACTCCCTTTCATTGTTTCAAAACAGGAAATTATAACTTAACACCAATCCTACTTAAGGAAGATGGTTGATAAGTTTGGCCAATCACGCTCTCATTACAGAGCAGTACAATGATAATGATTAGAAACTGCTGTCTCTTTCTTGTTTATCAGTAAGTTTCTTTTGACATTTTAGTGGTATGGGAGGGAGTAGGCCACCTGCCATTTATATTTATTATCTTGAATGTAATATCAGAAAAGAAAAAAACAAAAACAAACAAAACTGAGAGATCAAAAACCTTGCCAAAGAAGACTGGGTCATGACATCAATGTTATGCAAGAGAGATAAACATTAAAAGTCTTCACTTCACCTATGAACCCGCTGTTCTTGTCTCCCCAAGACCGGGTTCTAAGGCGAAGACCACTGTAATGTAATAACATTGTTATTCATAATGTATAGCAGTGCTATAGTGCATATATTTATGGAATGGAAGGAAGCATGAAGAATTATGAAAATAAGGAAATTATGTAATTTCAAGTAAAAGAAAATCAGGTTATTATCAGAAAAGCACTAAATCAAACCTCGAAATTCCAAATGCAAGGACTAGAAAATGAGTCCAACTTCTTTTCCTATTTGATTTTTTTAATGGTCGCTTTTGTTAATTTGATGTCTTTTAAATGAACATGCTTTGAAAATGAAAATGTCCAATGTTCCACTGATAAAGTTTGAATCTTATGTATGAGTGAGGTATTTATATTTCCTTGAAATTTAATGAAAAATACTTTCACTTGGTTGCTCCTAGGTATGAATTCCTTCCTTACACTGTGAACCTGAACTACCAACCTACCCTCTTGGAGACCAGAGATGAGCTTGCTGTAGTGGTTTTAGGTCCTATTTTTAATATTGGAATGTTCTCATTTCTGGTCATTTTGGCTTGGATCATACCAAAAGTTTTGGGCATCCTCCCAGATATTGGATCAAAGTTTATCATGGCTTACGGCATTGTGACTTTCTTTGACCCCTTGCTAATTATGATTGTTGACTGTATCCTTGGGGTAAGTTTATCTTACTCATAGCCTGACACTAATCATAAGTCTTGTTTTGTTGTAGATGAAGAGAAATGACAGTATTTTTGGATTGAGTTTGGAGTTAGTGTGCCCCGACAAGGAAATCCTTTCAAATACTGCTTGTATGAGAAATAAAAGCCATGAAGAACCTGCAATTTAAACAAAATGTGCCCCCAACAAGGAAATCCTTTCAAATACTGATTGCATGAGATATAAGAGCCAGGAAGAAACTGCAATTCAAACAAAATGTTATTCCAATCAGATGAAACACACCGCTCATTGAGAAGGATGAAAGAAAAACATTTGCCTCAGCCACCAGTAAAAAAAATTAAATGAAAAGCTGTTGTGAAAACAATCAAAGCGAAACAAAAACAACTCTTTAAAAAGAAAAAAATTGTCTAACCTCAGCCTCAATTGTCAAACCTCAGCCTCAAACCCCTGAATGAAATTTGAACGAGTGTGCTACCACTGACACCTTAACCACTTGCCCATGTTTGCCAGTTAAATAAAAGATAAATCAAACCTACCATAGCTATAATGATAATACATTGGAAAACATTGAAAGGATCAAGGCTAAGGTTTAGATCTAGACTTATGTCTTGTTTTCTGTTCATTTAGCTTTTTTTTTTTTGTTTTTAGCAAATTTAATTTATTCTTTATCGTTCTGAAAATTGACTTACTGAACTCGTAATTAGCAATGTCTAAATCTAGATTTACGGTATTTGCAATGAAGTGAGGTTGATAGGCTCTACTAAGCATTAGCACATCATAGGGTTGTTACATTTATAGAATTTTGTGGATTGTAAACCCTAAGTCTGTTTAAAAATGGTTGATTCTTTGATATACCCTGATTATTATTGCAAATCAATTTTTTAAATGCCATTAAAGGTAGAATGACTATATTGTAATGATACGTGGCTATAAAATAGTCTCCTTTCATATGTTATCTATTTTATGATAAATTTTAAAGTGGCTGGTGGTTTTCTTAAAAAGTCTAGCCTTTAAAAATAGTATTTTTATTATTAGTAAAGGATATTATTCATTGTTATTTATTTATTCTAGGCAGCCATTATTGGTGGTCTTATAAAGTCTCTGCAGCCTTTAAAGAATGAATGTCAATGTATTTTTATCTTTTATTAGAAAAAAATGTTATTCATTGTTATTTCTTTATTTAAGGCAGCCATTTTAATTATACTTATAAATTTTTTTACTTTTATGCCTCAACCAAAGACTTTAGTCTTACTCATCATCGTTTTATAAAATTTATAATTTTGACTGTCTTATCATTTCAGCGTTATGAAGATCAGTCTATTGAACCAATAGCAGACTTTGCCAAGCTCTACTGGCATTTTCAAAGGTCTCAAGGAGAAGGTCTTCCTGGAATCTTTCTGATAGTTTTCCTCTACACATTCACTGCCTTTTTTGCAGCATCTATACTCTACATGTATTTTCTGAGGTGAGATAGAACGTTATTGTTGTTTAAATATATGGTAACACTTTTGTCCTCATCTCAAAGATGCTCCTAACTGTCAAGGCAATCCCAGGCACCTTTGTGATGCTTTGTTAGTTCTTAGACAGATCAGTCATCAGTTATTCAAACATCAGATGCTTGAATGTATGTATATATGTATATGAATGATATATGCATATATATTTTTATATTATGTATGTAAGTATTGTACGTTCCATTTATATGAATGCCATATCAGCCACGTTATTATATCAATTCTCCCAGCCCCCCTCCCCCAAGCAAAAAACATTCATTGCTCAGTCCTCTTACCCTATTTATATCACTCCTTTCTTCATAATATATATGGGCTTTTGTCCTCATATTAGAATTTTTTTTTCATCGTTGTTATGAGATCTTGTGTTCTTTAGTTTCATCTCTTATCGAGGTCAAGTCGATTATGTCGCTGTCTTTCATTATACAGTGCAACCCCTGGATAACGACATCGTCCGGGACCGGAAAATTATGTCGTTATTTAGGGGTGTCGTTATTCCGGGGTTTTCAAAATGGCGGGAAAAGGGGGCGTGGTGAGACTTCCGTGAACATAACGATGCGATGCGTGGACCAGTGCCTGTGATAAAACACGCCCCATCCACGTTAGAATGTGTTTTTTCCCTGTTGACAAAGGGTTTACCAGTTAGATCTATGCTTTCACTCTCTGATGTGTACGTGTATTGTCATTCACATTGTTTTGATCGTAAACAGTGCTTGAACGCCATTTTCCCTGAAATGACGGTTATTTCGGGTTTTTTATTACTAATAATATATAGCAAAAAAATCGGGACTAGAGGCAAATGTCGCTATCCAGGGATTGTCGTTATTCAGGGGTGTTGTTATCCAGGGGTTGCACTGTATTTGCATTTTGGAAATTTAAATCCACAAAGCGTACATTCATTAGAATTGGAAAAAACTATAGTAATTTCAGCAAAAGAAAGAACAGCTTAACATTCAAGAAGAGTTTACCACTCAAACTTCTATGCATCACACAAATTAATTCACCATTCCGTAAATAAATCTATTTAATTTTAAAATCATTTCTTAAGTACTATTTCTTCCCTTCTACCATGATTACGTGATAACCAAACTTGGTTTTAACGGGTGGATCTGTGTAGTTAGGTCTGTCCACTGTGCTATTGGGTAATGCAAAGGCAGCTTCTTGGAATGGACCAACCATGCTGCCACGAGTCATCCAGCCAAGATCACCCTGAAAAGTGAATAATGAATGAAATATGAAATGAATCTGTGGCTTTAATCTTTTCAATCAACTTATTATCTACAGTAAAACCTGCTGTCCATAGCAGTCACTCAAGATCACAGAGAAAAGTGACCGTTATGGAGAGAGGTTAAGTTGTGGAAGCAAAACTTTCCCTTCTGAGCTCCCAACCAACAACGTACAGTACAGAGTTTACTAACGTTTGTTGATAGTCGATACGCAGGCATATAGCAAAACAAAATGACCCACTGAATAAATCAGAGACATTGACATAAGCTCAATGATGGCAAGGTACCCCCACCCCCCCCCCCAAGCCTTGTTACGTAGCGTTAAAGTTAATCAGTCCTCCAATTAACCATGACAACAGGATCTAGCTTGTCGATAAGCTGTGGTCACCCCAATAGCTCCTCCTTTTTCCTATTGTATAGCATTGATCAATCCCCTACTCAACCTCATGACCGTATCTAGCTTGTCAATGAGCAGTGGTCTCACGCCCCACGTTCACAAACATTAATTGAATAACGAAGGTGAATCGGATGATTCTGTCTCGATCAAACACCATCTAGACGAAGTAGGCGGTCGGCATCTTCAAAAAGAAGAGTTTGCCATGGCCTGGCCTAGAGATAAGCTCTGCATCTCTACTGATGACACCAGGGATTGTCTAGCCATGCCATTATGGAAGACTTACTTTATCTATCTTACTTCACACGTTGATTCAAATTTGGGAGGCTGGCAGTGGACAATCATCCATGTCACCATTGAGCAGGGCATATTTTTGTTGACCCTTATGGGTAGGTTAGATGGCCTTCTTTGTCACAGAAAAGACTGACTGTGACCGTGTTGGACAGGTGACCGCTATGAAGAGGTTAAAAATATAGGAAAAATTGCATGGGTGTTGCAGACCAGTGGCCGTTAAGGCAAGTTTGACTGAAATTATAAAATATATAAATTTAAAAAATCTGATAAAGAAGAATTACAATAGAGTTGTTTAAAAGTAAAAGGTATTAGTATACTATTAGTAAAAATTATATACGTGACCTGTTTCTTTGAATCGGAACATATGTCGTGGATAGAGGTTTTAAGATATTTACATCACAAGAAAGCTCAGGTCATGCACTTTAACTTGATACCAAATTTATGAGGATTGGACTTTCCATTGAGAAGATATGGTGAATATAAAATGAGAAAGGACAGAAAACCAGTTTTGAGAAAATGGCAATCAAAGTTTGAAAACCATTTTCACCCGTTTTGAAGATGGATGATTAACTAAACACTAAAAAACTGTTGCTTCTATTACACCAATTCGCATCGAATTTTGCATATACCTACTACTATGAAATAATATCTAACACTTTATAAGAAAAACAAAAATATAACAGATAGAAGCCAAGTTATATTGTACTTAATTAGGCTTGACAAATTGATTCATATGTTTTCAGCCAAGCCGATTTTCCGAGATTAAAAAAAGTTAAATTTCCTTTTGGCTCCTCCCTCTATCTTAACACAAAGGCGCATCCCAATATCACATAAATGAATTTAAAGGTGTGTTTAAGTTTAAGAGCTGTCCAAACATACATCAACCAATAGGATTACTATTTATAACACTAACACAGTGTGGCCTTCCTCTTATTCAAAGATCCTGCCCACATGCTAGGACCAAAGCAATTCAAATTCAATTAATTTGATCAACTCTCCACTGATTCGTCAAATGGCTTGTTCAAGTTGTTGATAAGAAAGAGAAGGATCTTAGCTTTCTATTGATACCTAGGTGGTCAACGTCACGATCAAACCTATATCTCTAAATTGACTCCAAAGTTGTCAAAAATTTGTTTTTCCGTAATTAATTTGGATGAACAATGGGTTCAGAAAATTGCATATATATTTTATCATTAATCATATTAGTTTCACTAATACCGTATTTCTTATATGGATAAAGAGTTGATTATCTGGAAACAACCATTATAATCAAAGATTCAATGAAAATGAAATTTTCTATCTTTAAACTTAAACGCCTCTAGCTAAAACTAAAAACGGCCTGCACGACATATATATCATGTTCCACTTCGAAGAAATAGGTCACATATATATGTATTAAAACCATATTATTAATGATAATGGTAGGAAATTCAAAATAAGAACTGGTCCATGGAACAGGAGCTAAATGTTATTGCTGAAGGAGATGCAGTTTTGTCAAAGATTAGCCCTTCAGTTCAGCTTGGCCATTTATCATTCTATACCTTGGGGGAGAGAGAGGAAGATTATATTTACGTAAAAACATAAGCGTCTTGTCTAGGCACAGAGGCTTTCTCACCCGCATTGTTACCCTAGATATTTTTAATAACAATCCAAAAGTCTAGCCATTCAAAATATCAATGTTCAAAAAATAAAGTAAAGTCATTTTATATATCATTTGTGTATTTAGCTGAGCATCATTTTTCTAGTTGAGAGTTGATCCACTGTCTCAATTCTGGTCAACAGGTCTTGTGATCTTAGTTGTCAATGTACTCCATTGCTTTTAATTTTGTGTTTTCGATTTTAAAGGTTCGTTCAGGTCATGAACAAGATTTTTGTTTAGAATATATTACAGTATAATATATAAACAGTCAGCCCTCTCTAATCCAAATCCCTCCGTTCTACGAACGATTTTGTTCTTATCATTTCTTAGTAAAGTATGCTCAACCGGAAAATCGAATTCTGAATCTGAACCCCCCTTGTTGGGGACGAATCGCTATTTTTACTTTACCTCTCTAATTCGAATATTTTCTCCATATCAAAAGCAACCTATGAACTTATCTTAATTGATGTCTGGTTTTCATTTCTCTGGTCATCTGACTATTTCTAAACACAAACGTACAGTATCGCTTTTCACGCCTTTAATTGAGTTTAATGACAGGGACACTGTGACATGTGTTCCCGTTTGTTAACTATTTTCGCACAAGGCTTATCAAGAATCGAGATGGGAACAGACAAACTTTTCTCATATTCATATCTATGCGATAATGAGACGAAATCCCAGACAGGCCTTTCTCTGCGTAATGAATGGGTCATGTCATTCACTTGTGACTGCAGATTGCGTAAACTTGTGAATGAATGACCAGCTGACGTAAGTTGTCGATCACCACTTGATATGACTCCACCCCCTTTTGTTAGAGGCGATGGCGTAGGTGTTCGTTTTGACCATTGATAATTAAGTATGATCACAACTGCTTTTTTTAAGTGATCTAAAGCTTGGATATTTAGTCGCAGCTCGCAGACCTTCTCATCACTAGACCCTAAGGCTAACTTTGAGCCCAAGTCTAAGTCTAAACATGTCGTTGCCAAAGCGAAGAAGAATAGAGATACCCCTTCAGGTGAAACGCAAGTTGGTGAAAAAAAAAGACGATAACCCAAAGATGACAAAAGCGGAGCTACAACATTTTGTAAAAGAGAAGTTTACCCTTGAAATGGGTAGACCAACAATCAGTGATAGTGATAGGTTGTTATTGAATTTTTACCCATGTCCACTACTTTGGGTTATCAGGGTTATCCTAGACTGCCTTGTAAACAGCCAAGGGTTCTTTTACATGCGTATATTATACACATGGGACCTCCGATATTATAGTCTGAAAATTTTTTTGATTTCATATTCACGCCTGCACGGGTTTGAACCAGGGACCTTTGGCGTGGTAGTCTAGCGGCTTAACCACTGAGCTATCCGCTCCCCCATCAATCAGTGATATAACAAAAGCTAAGAAAGACCGAGTACATCAATGGTAACGTTTGCTTTGTTGACTCTCTCTCTCAATGATATAACAAAAGCTAAAGATAAGTGGCTGGCCATCAGCGATAACCAGACTGGAACCCTCTGTAGACCTAGAAGATACCCTGGCAGGGTGGTTTGCTTAAAACTTTATGCAAGGACAAAAATGTTGACTGTTTCTTTCTCTCTTTCTCCCTCTCAGTGATATAACGAAAGCTAAAGATATGTGGCTGGCCATCAGCGATAACGAGACTGAAAAGTTTCCTATGCAGACCTGGAAGATACCCTCACACGGTGGTTTGCTTTTATGCAAGGACAAATAATTGAGCAATGAGATGGTTATCAGGAAAGCAAAGCAGATCAACCAAGAACACAGCATTACAGACTTCCAGTACATCAATAGCATCGTTTGCTTGCTATGTTGACTGCCTCTCTCTCTCACGTATATATATATGTGTATATATCATAGTTGGTGCCACGTCAGATGCACCTGATTTATATACATTGTAACTATACTATGTGTTCTGAGGCCCTCACTCGAATGATTATGCAATTGGTCGACAATTCTGTAATCCGGAAAATTCTGTAATCCGAACAAATTGCAGAGAACAGTGGTGTTCGGATTAGAGAGGGCTGACTGTATAAAGAACAAATCAACAATACATAGTTTCATAATTGGTCTGCCTCCAAATTTCGATGTTGGTTTTAAGAAGTATTGATTCATTGCTTTTTTTTGCTATTATTTCGTTGTTACGCTTGATTGAGTAGTGTAAGGCAAAAAGATGCTGTCTGTTTTCAGTAATAAAGGTGGAGAGAGGTTTTTCATTACTTTACCACTTTACCATATATAGCGATTGATTTGATATTTTAATTGGATATCGGTTGAGAACTTGACTTGTTTCCTATGGAAAGTGTCTAGGTTATCAGTTTCTCTTTGTGTTTATGTGGAAATGATTTGACCTGGTATTTGTACAGCTTTATATGTATTGTGATAATTTTTTTGACTTTGTAATTATCTCTTATCAAATGTTCATTGGTTTATTTAAGAGCGACTTGTAAACTGTCTTCTTTCAATATCTTCTTTATCGCCGATTAATGAACCAACTAATTTGGTGCTTCCTCAGGAACTCCCTTCTCTATTGAGTGTAGAATGTGAGACTTGCTAGTGTTAGGCCTACAGTCCACAACTACAAGCATTTCAATAGGTATCACTAGTTTGATATAATAGTAATAGACATGGCCTACATCAATAATAATATTGACTGCTTGAATATTGATTTTCTGCTAAACCGCCATCCTGTAGCAAATACCCAACAATAACGACATTAATTTTATTAGTACTGTGCCTGTATGCTAAAAGACTTTGTACAACTTAAACGAAGTGTTACCACGTGCGTTAGGTCCTTTCGGCCAAAAATGGTGTATGCTAAAAGCCAAAATTAGTTTAATGAAGTCGTTAACTGACCACCCCATACCATTACACTTTACGCATGCTTAGCACCTGCTTTTTGGCTCGCGTTAAAATCTTAACGACAGCGCTAACCTTTCTTTTCTTTGATCTCCAGCCGACGATGTCTCGATGCTCCCGTCAATGACGTGTTCTGACGTAACACGACTTGGTGAACGACGATCGTCTAGCCAACCGGTAAAAAGTATCAACAATTTTGGCACCCCTAGGCATGTTCTCTAACGTTGAAGAGCACCAAAATTTTACAAAAAGAAAGATAACGTGTGCGTTACCAAAAAAAAATTTTTGCATACGAAATTTGACGAACTTTCGTTATAACGAAAATCGTAGAAGTTAACGCGGTTTCGTAGACAAGTCTCTAAGCATATATGGGCACTGGTGAGAAAGAGAGGGGTGGGTGGGGGGAAGTAGTTTAAGTCGAGAGACAATGTCGTTATTTATATAGGTGGGCTGCAACATATGTTTCTGTTGCCTAAATCTTTAAATTAAATCAACTGCTGGTGAGCAAGAAAATAATTCAATAATCTATGCTTACACCAGATCTTGCTTTATCTTCGCTGTATTGTGCTGCAACTTCACTGAACTTCATACCACTTTTTATCTTCTCAATGGCTTCAAGAGCTTTGGACTGCTTTTCACACAGAATGTGACGAACCTGGTTCAAAAGAAACAATCCCATGAACAAATATTTCACATTTAAATGTAGTGACCATCCTGTCATATTTAAAGATCTTCATTTTTTTACTTTGGATTAAACAAGATCAATATTCATTTGATGCATCGGGACATTGTCATTATTGCACAACGGACTGATATCGATCTCCACTCCATTACTTTAAGATAACCTATAATCACGTCTTTGATTTTCATAGGCTCCAACTCCAAGGCTAACACCATCCCATTACAATTTTTAATTCATTAGTTAAGGTTTCATAGAAAAATTAAAATACATGCAACTGTGAGTTGTTGAGTAGTGATCTAGAATCCAGGAAATTAGATCAATTAAGAAGGGCCAATGTATAGATAGATTAGATCTAATATTCAGATTCTATCTCTACTAAGAACAAGAGATTGAGATCTAGTTTATATGTTCGATGTTTTGGTTGTTCAAACACGTGTCTAACGCATAAATCACACCTTGACAGCTGTTCCACCTTTTGATGATTTTGCCTGACCATCGCCTCCTTCGGCACCTTTACTTTTACCTCCTTTGCCACCTCCCCCCGATGCACCTTTTCCTTTCGGCATTGTCTTTCTGAAACAATTTCTTGATCGCTAAGTTCGCTAAGAACGTAAACAAGAAGCTTGGCCGGAAGCGCAATGATGTCGACAATGATTGACGTCATAAACGCATAACCTCCGACCTCATTGGAGATGTCCAACAGAAATTAGGTCACGATACGATGCAATACGGGTTTTCATTGGTCGCTTCTCTCTCTTCCGACCAATGATAGGATTTGTTTTATCCATGTTTAACTTAATTGATCAAAGATGGTGGTAAGGTACCGAATTTGCTTTGTTGAAATTTCCACCAAAAATTGAAATAAAATTGTGAAATTTTGCTTGAAAGAGTAGTGCTTTGCACCTTCCACTTCTGAGAAAGTGTGATGGAAGACAGTGAACAATATGGACCAGCTTTACCACCCGGTAAGTAGCTTTATTTAACCGAAAACAGTCGGCTTCTTTTAGCGCTCTGTGACTGACTTCGCGATTGCGATCCGCGCCGCTGACTTGCGAAGCCGCAAAGCCTTGTGCCCTGTGCCATTGGGTTGTGTCGCGACGCAAGGCCATGAGATGAGAGGCCTTGTGATGGCCCAATTTACTACCCCACTGTTGATCACCGTCCTTGCTACTATTCCAAGAACGGCCCACAACTGACACTTTTACCCCTGCAAAGTAAAATCACATAAATGTCCACCATGGTCCTTCCAAACTCATACCCCAACCTTTCATAACCAGTTGATGTAGATGCCGGGCATAATGGCGCCGACAGTGACCCAAATTCATCCAACGGCAACTGATCAAAGAAATATCAAATGTATCATCACCATCCATAAACTAAATTTGGCCTTGAAATCAACAGCACAAAGAATGATCCCCTGGAGTCCAGATTCTATTCTAGATCTAATCATCCAATTTCATAATAAGCAATTATATTGCAAGATCTATTCTAGATCTATATATTCTCTAGATAGAGCTATAATTTAGAATCAAAGAAAGTCATTTTTTTTCTGGCATGACACTACTAGATCTAGATTCTAGATCTAGATCTAGATAGCAAACTTTGAATCTAGATCTAGGCTAATATATTATAGCCTAGATCTAGATCTAGATCTCTAGATCTAGATATCTATATATATATATATGGAAGTGTCAATTGCGACCGAGTCACAATTGATACTTTGTCAATTGTGACCAATATATATAGAGAATCTAGATTGGTAGCGTCACTCTGTTGCAATTGACACGCTATCAATTGCGACTGAGTATTCTGTTATTGATACAAGGCTCAGATATATAAGAGGTGATGGTTTATAATTATGAATTACATTCCATTTATCTCAAATACAATCCTCTTATATGATAAAATATATTTTAAAAAAGATGATTTAAGCATACAATGGGTGATGTGTGTTTGTGTGAGGCTGTTTGTTTATTGTCCGCTTCGAA
>JASKDV010016772.1:0-16712 GCA_032466395.1 Aegires albopunctatus | reverse complement strand
TTCATCATTAAATAGCATCTAACAAGGAATCATTATTGTTATTATTTTTCATCATTAAATAGCAGCTATCCAGGAATCATCATTGTTATTATTTTTCATCATTAAATAGCAGCTAACAAGGAAGAGATTTAAGAAAACTTGCCTGTCCCTTAGAATTGAGCAGAAACTAAAATACTAAAATTTTGAAAATGGAGGAAAAAAATATTAATAAATCTATTCTTTAACCCTTTGCTGTTAAACCCGCCCCAAATCGCCTGGCCAAAAATATGCCAGTTATGTTCAGCCCGCCCCAAACATGCCAGTTACGTTCAGCCCGCCCCAACGTGACCCGTGCTAGAGATCACAGTCTACACTCAAACTGCCCCAACTCACCCGATGAAACTAGTCGACTTTCTTTTCACAATTTTGAAAGAAGAGTACATGACTAATTCTAAAAACAGTCCAGAGGTCAAACTCAGAATAAAAGAATGGAAAAATGTGGATTTGCACATTATTTGGGTTGTTTTGGACAGTATCATGACTTTGGCACCATCATAGATGGGAACTCAATAAATCTAGATTCTAGATGTACATCAGTAGCCTCCATGTACTTAAATACCTTTTTTTTATTTTCATGGACACTGGAGTTGTATTTTAGTTTTCACATATGACTGATTGCAGAAGTTCGGACTCAATTGTTTTCCATTTTATTGCTAGATTCCAGATTCTAGATCTATGCGCTATTTCAGTTTCTATATTGTAGTGGATTTTGTTTTCCATATTTATACCCTTGTTAATTTCAAATTTGATAGGAGGCCTATGTTGACTCCTTGAAATAAATGTGCTCTATGACTTATATAAGGTGGGTTTTAAGTTAATGTGATTCTGTAAATCATCGTTCTATGTTTGTCTATCGTTCAATCGCTCTCGCTCAAGCTGAAAATCTATATCTAACACTTGATGTAAATATATAATATATAATTCTAAGATATTTGGTCCTAGACTATATTTAAGCACAGTACGTAAAATTTATTTCTAAGATATCTAGTTCTAGACTATATTTAAGCACAGTACGTAAAATTTATTTCTAAGATATCTAGTCCTAGACTATATTAAAGCACAATATGTAGAATCTATTTCTTAAATATCTAGTCCTAGATTTCCTTGAAGCACAATATGTAAAATCTATTTCTAATATATCTAGTCCTAGACTATATTAAAGCACAATATGTAGAATCTATTTCTAAGATATCTACCTAGACTATATGGATTCACAGTATGTAGAATCTATTTCCAGAGATGTTACAGGGAAGAGTAAAAATTCCCTGAACTATCATGCGCAGGGCGGCTGCGCCTGAAGCTGTAGCATTTTTGTAAATTTTGACGCCAAAAATGGCACCTACAGGGCATACAGAGGGATAATAGTTGAGATTCAATTAATGAACTTAAAATCATATTAGTATAGATATGATACTCACCTATTTACACTATGTACAGCTATTTATCGACCGAAATCGCGACCCGGAGAATTCTCGGAGCTTACCCGGAGCATTTTTCATTCCCGGAATTCCCGGAAATGTGACATCTCTGTATTAGGAGGACTTAACTGACTCCTCTTGATTCCGGCTGGAACATAGGGCTGAGACGACAGTTCTCCATCTCACACGGTTCCGAGCGATTCTCTTCAACTTGGCCCACGACCAGCCAACATCTTTGGCCTCATCAACAGATCATGTTTTTCTAGGTCTTCCTACTCCTCTTTTTCCTCGAGGATTCGGTAACAGGGAAGATAATCAGGGGGTGTTTGCTGCCCTACGCTTCCTTGAGCAACTTGGAACAGCTGCCCCCGTCTGACCTAATCCGAGAACCGGGTTCTAGCCAATGGCCTCGAGGATTCCAGTCGAGACACTATATGTACATTTCCTTTGGGCTTCGTAAAGTTTGTCCGATCCAGCCTCATTTTCTTTGAGCGATATCTTGGCTGATTGTCTTTTGTTTTGTAATATTAGGATGATGATAGCTGCAATTTCATTCATATTAAAAACCAAATGAAACGATAAGACACTGTCCCAAGAAATAAATAAGATAAGTGATTTACCTTCAAAAGAAAAGTTTATTACAAAGGAAAGCAAATTGAAGACTAAATAATGTAATGCAACGCATTAATCAACTTGTATGAGATGCATAATAATAGTAATTGTAATTTTTATTCTCAAGAAAACAAAATTGTCAGCAGTAAAGAATATTGAAATAATAAAGAAGGTATATTTACATGAAAGATATTTATGGTCTTTTAATAAATGCATCTACCAATAAGTTGGAAAGTTGAGGAGTAAATATTTTTATCATTATTTATTTATTGCCACTTTTTCAAAACTTTTTTTTTTCTTTCTTCAAATTATGATTTTAATAATTAACAATCAACTCTTCTGATTTAAAAAAAAATTGACGAAAACCTTCCAAAAATCATGTTTTGAAAACATGAATTTTACTCCTATTGTCTAATTTTAGTGCCATCTCACGATTAATGAAAAATAGAAATATAAAATAAATAAAAGCAAACAAACAAGAGAGTTCAAAAGCCTACTTGAAAAGATTAAAATCTCGAAAAAGGAAAAAAAAGAAAAAAGCTGTGTTCAGCATTGAGTTTGTCATGAAAATCCGTGAAATTAACAACGAATGAAATGAAATAAGATTTAAAAGGAAATCAAGATCTAGATCTAACCCAAAACCTATGGGGAGAAGGAGAAGGAATAGAAAGAGAGAACAAATAAAGAGAAGGAATAGAAAGAGAGAACAAATAAAGAGAATATAAATATAATAGAAAAATAGAAAAACAAGCCCAAACTAAATGGGAATACTTGAGTTTAAAAGAAAAAAAAAGAGGAAAAAACAGAATCCCACTGCAACGTCGTGCAAATTGGTCCCATAGAAAGTCTTGGAGCAGAGACAAATCTTGTCAAATCTCATAAAAGTATTTATTTCATCAATCACGTTCACATCTCTTTCAAATCATCGGCCTAACTTAATTAACAACATGACCAAATGGGATGGGAGTTTGAAAGATTTGTTTGGCAAGAAATGAGGAGAGGTTGAGCAAAAGAAATATTTAATATCTCGGGAAACATCACGTTGAGTTATAACGTTATATCAATTTAGAAGGGGCTTTTTAAAAAATTGTGTATACCTAATATCATGTACTTTAAACTTCAATATCACTGAGATAATTTAACCTTAGCGGTAGCAGTTGACAGAGATCTTATACTTCAACTAGCTGATTCGATCGTAAGGATTTGATCTCTTTCAGGATTTAGGATCCCATAAATAAAATCTGTGTTTTCTTGTTGTTTGTTGTTGCCCCATTTGTCTTCTAAGATAGATTAGTATTTTATATTTTTATAACACTTTATGAATTCGTAATCCATTTTTCCATGTCCCAAATTAAAAATTTTGGTTGCATTACCTACAAAAGAGTTCCTTTCCACATTTGAAGTTTCTGAAGGTATCCATTGAGATAATGGAGAGAAGAGAAGAGATGAGAGGGAAGGATGAGAAAGAGGAGAAAATACAAGTATCATCTATAAACTTGAGTATGCAATGAATATATGGACCCATGATTTATTGTAGTATCAAATTTAGATCAAGTAAATGTCACAAGAAAAATTGGTATGCATGAAAGACTACTATAAGTAGGTTATACGTGATTCTCCTCAAAGCATGATTTCAAATTTGAAATAAATTATCAATGAATGATAAAAGTAAGAAACAATCGCTAACACAAATGCACATATCCATCGTCAAATGATAAAACTGAAATGATATTTGAAATGAAAGAGAATAATAATGAAATTTCAAAAATGGCATACCGTACGCAATAAGCGCATAATCAGCACAAAAGAATTGGAAATCAAAAAGGTTTTCTATGTACACAGTGATCTTTCTTCATCGTGATATTTGGCTATATACATACACATTTGTCCTCAAAATACTGACGATGACAAATTATAACTGCATTTTTGCACATACTTGCACAGAGAAGGCAACGAGAGATAGGCGCAAACACACTTGGATGAATTAATCCAGTTTCTTTCATTTAACTTTTTGGCTCCCCAACGGATATTCATGGTTGGACACAAAACAATTTTCATCCTTTCTTTCTGTCATCTTTCACCGTTTATAACTCATTCAAAGTTCAAATAATTGTTCTGAACACTCCTGTTCTTGTTACCCAATTCTTTTCCTACAATTACATGTGTATATTGCGCAACCAATTTACACTCTGAAAGTAGTGAAAGGGACCATTTCGCAGTTTATAAACTAGGGTGATTAAATCCCGAGCCAGAAAAAATTGGCTTTGTGTCCAAATGCACAGTTGCACTGAGCCGAAAATTCAGCTTGGGGGAGCCTAAGAGTTAACCTTTTATGAGTCACAAATCGATATCGGAAAACATTTTTACTACACAACTTGTAGGCTCGTTAAATATGCATATTTTTCAATGCATTGCTAGCAGCATTTTGATCTGTTGATATGAAACTTGGCACTTAGTGAGGTGATCCACTCTTCGTCAATCTGTGTGACTTGTTACACGTCTAGTCGTTATATTATCATATTTTATTTACAGGGAAGAAATATATCAAGGGCAAAATGCTTTAACTTTGACGATATTAAACACTCCACCGTGTTGTCTGATTAAATAGCTAGTTAAATTTTTCTCTGTTCTTGAACAAAACGTTAGTTGTTAATGATGATTCCTTTCTTTCATTTTTCTTTTCTTAACTTAAAAAAATTGATGCCTTTAAAAAAATCCAATCCCTTTATTGACTTCTGTCAAAGGTTGAACCTTTACCAAAGATAATACACATATTCACTTAAAAAAAACGGTAAACACATTTTGGATAATAAAAGTTGGCGTCAGAATGGGTTGGACATTTTCAAGACAAAATTGAGTAGTTATGGTTTTATTTTGTCTTTTAAAATCATCTATCTTTTATATCTAACATCTTTGTTTTTGTTTTAATCATGAACAAAATGAGGACATTAAAAAATAAGTAAATTACATTAATTTATATCGGTGCGAAGCAAACATCAGAAATAGGCATTGCATTGAAAATAATGAAATGAATAACGTATGAATGAAATGAATAACGTATGAATGACACTCCTCCTCATAATGATAATAAACAAACTGTACGATATTAAATATTGAGATTTGGAATAGGATAAATGAACATAGCTTCCTACAACTTATGAGAAATAGTAAATAAGCTTTCATATATGGTAAATTATATATATGATAATGTTTTAAATGTATACGATTTTACAGGGCAAACAAATGTTCGATTGGTCGAGTATGTTCAACATTGTAAGTTGATCAACGGTTTTGCATTTTCAAATGAAGGCTTGAAAAATATTTGTCATAATCATGCAAGTCATTCCAGCATAACGGTTAAAGCAAATGAGTCAAATGAAAAGTATCATATTCATAAATGATAAATGAGACATTCCGTTAAAGTACATGTATGTACATCAATGACAAATTGCTCGTTGATGTGATTAATACTTGTGATAAATATTTCAAAGAAGTAAAAAGATTTTTTTCATTAATGATTAGGACGTAAAGAGCGATAAAAAATTTTAAAAATCATACCAAACCAGGAGAATATGAATTCTTAAACTATTTATCAATATCCAAAGACAGAATTTTGTTGACTGAGTAGAATAAATCTATGCTAAGCTAAAACATGGTAATCAACAACTTTAGTTTATTTTGAAAATAAGGTTGTGAGGCTTTCATATAATTTCACATGATTTTAAGTAAAGTGCTGAGGCATTGTATATAAAATAAATGCTATCATTTCAATTCAAATGAAAGAATTGATTTTCTTAAAACAACAAAATAATTAATTGAAAATTGCTTTTTCTAGGACATATTATTTTCATAAGTCTGTTCAATTCATACACAATTGTCAGCTTGGTCAAGTTTGTAATTTATAAAAATATCAAAGGCAAGGCATTTATTTCACAGGTCTATTTTTCTTTACGACAATTCAAAGTTAAGTCATATTGTAATAATTGGAATGAAGTCTTGATAATTGAAACTAGCAGAACTCTGTATTGTTAACTCCTTTAGTGCCATGCCTGGAACTGTTCTGGGCCTGTTTCACATGTTTTTATTTCATCTATAAGACTTTCTTGGTTTATGTAAGAGTCTTCTTGTAACTTTGGTATTCCAATGTGTGTTTACATGTGTGAAGTTCCATAGCTCTATCTCTTTTTGTAAAGATGTAATCATTTTAGTGCAAAACACTAAATAGCCACCATTTTGGTCTGGCACAGGGGATGAATTACTACTGGCACCAAAGGGGTTAATTGCAGAATGGGCAAAAATCCTCTTGCTCAGTTTCTCTTCTCTAAATCGCGGAGGAAACTGAAACACGATTATTTGACAATTGAAAAGTTTGATAAGGAAAATATCTTTCTCATACATCGTGCATGTAAACTTAGGTTTAGTTGCCAATCATTAACAATAATAACAACTTTAAGAAAATAAAGGAATTTATTTCATGATATATGAGATTTAACATTACATCTTTAAGTTAAGGCAACTCGGGCTTATTGAGTTAAAACTGTTTTTTAAACACAGGGCAAGAAATATCATCACAGATGTTATATAATGCAGTCTGACAAAACAAATATCATATCTGTCAATAACGACAAAGTGATTGCTCATGGTTTAACGATCTTGCTCATCAATAATTATATCAAATGATCTAGATGGTCAATGGGTTGATATGAAATACAACTTGTCATTAAAAAGAAGCTCAATCTTAGGCCCAGGCCATCAAAATAAAATGATCCAGACTTATTTTGGAAAAAAGAGAGTTGCAAGACCAGTCAATAATAGCTAAACTTCTATCATTATAAACTTAACAAAGCAACATGAGATGATGAGGGTGAAATACATGCATAGCATGACGTTCAACTTGCAATTATCCTTTTCCAGAATAAGTCCGGATCATTCTGCCAGTATTGATTCGACAAGTTTTTATTGCAAGAATAAGGCCCTTTAATATCATCAGCAGTTGATATCTCTGAGATGTCATAATGGGATGAAATATAAATACCGGTAGCTTGACATTAGATATACAGAAAGACACTACAAATGGGCGCCATTGTTATTTAACGTACTACTATACTCTCCATAGTTGAATAAAACCAATTGATTTACAAAGACTTGGTATTGCTATAACCGTTAAAATATAATTTGCCACTTGGAATGATGTGTAGGTTTAAGTGATATCGCATAACAGGCAAAAAGTATTGTTATCTTTGCATACAAAAATTTGGTCCCACAAGTAGTGTAGAGTTTTGGTTATTGTGGTCGAAATTTTTCACATAAAGGGGTCAAATTCATGGTATGGAATGCAGCATTTGGATTTTAACATAAGACTTCATAATATTGCAACAACGTGAACGTCTGAAATTTTTATGAATAACGACCCTTAGCTCTAAAGGAAAGTGCATAATGTCTCAACAAGAATTGGCTTATTTCAAATATTGCAACAACAAAAATCCACCAAATTCTGCATTTAGCTAGGATTATATGTGTCCGTTTTTTTAAACTTGATTTTACCTGCCTTGTTTTTTTATTTTTTAAAAATCGTTCCTAATTTAACAATTTAAGCAATTGTCGAAAAGCGTAGCAGGTGTAGTCAGTGCAGAGAAACGTAGTAAAAGACGGACACATTTCATTCCAGCATTGTTCATTAATCTCACCTCCTTGGTTACTTCTTCCTTGATATGTTTGTCGAATGACTTCCACTAATAGAAAAATGTTACGAAATGTGTTAGTGAATTCAAGGATCCCTTGCAACGATAAGGATAAAGCGAAAAGTTTTTTTGTCAGAAGTTCACCATACAAGTACAAAAAAAAAAAAAAAAAAGAAGATAAGGACAGGCCTATTAGGTGATAAACAACAAAGAAAAAAATAAAAATAATTATGTCTTCATATTATCAGCTATAAAGTCATAATTTTCATATGAGCTATAAAAAAACCCACCGAAATCCTAATAGGCGAGCCTTTCATAAGGAGACAAATTCATCCTCTTCAATATAGATAACGATTTCTATCTAACTTATTGCATAATTTCCGAGTGATGAAGGCATTCGTTACTGAATCAACAAATTAAAATTAGCTGTCCCAAGGTAAGGATATGACTTGTCATTGCACCTGAGCAGTCTTGAAAACGATATTTTGAAACCTACCGCGAGACAATAATATCAATGAGACATTTGATTCATCCACATGTCCGTCATACAAAGTTTCGGTGAAATTAACACAATTCCCCGCATGCAACAATGGGAAGTTGGTAAAAGGACGTAGGTAAATTTATGTCCAATACGGCCTTAAAATCAAAACTGACCAATATCAATGATCAGAGAGCATTCTATTCTTTTGGTCTCTCCTTAACCACATCACTTAATATTTTTTGTCTTCTTCTGGAACTTGTCGGGAAGAAATATTCTCTATCCCTTGCATTGTAAGTTGTTAAGTAATGCTCTCGTTTGATTCTCACTTTAAGAATAGTTAACTGTATGAAAAGATAATTGTGGACAATATAAATCAATATGTGAAATTCAAAAACTATATATATATATATACATATGCATATATAACATATCTTATTTGTTCACACTGCCTGAGAAAAGAATAGCAGTATGTTAATCATCTTTCCATCCTCTTCCTTTCCTTTTCACATTGTGCATGACTCGTAATAATCAATTAATCTTCTCCATAAGCGATATTTGCATAATGGATATTGAATTCTCTCTCAACTTGCATAATAAATGTATAGGTAAATACGAGCATTTGCGATAATTAAGCAGTCCTATAAATGGAGTGATTCTTTAATAGTGATAATAATAATCTCGAAATTAAACCTTTTTAATTAGTCGAAAGACTTCTTGCCAGTCATCAGCAGGACTAGTGAATAAACGATGACCTTGACATTGAAAGATGTCACTGTGACCTTGGCATCAGTTGGTACCTCAGATGTCAGCACCTTCTATATCCACCAAGTTTTTGAGCATTGTTTTGGCAAAGGCCATTCGTTCACGAATATCACTGGTACATCCGTCCCGTGAGACAAAGCCCATGTTGTAAGTTCTAGCAAGCCGTTCTTGGTCGATGAAAGTTACTAGGTAATCATGCTTGATGTTGCTCAGGATCAGCTTTGTGTGGTCATCAAAAAAGTTGACCTGTTGAAGTAGAGGGATGAGAAATTACAATTTGTTTTTGTTTTTGTTTTTTTGTTTGAATAAACTTTATAATTTTCACTCCTTGAGTGCTGAAAGCCCAATGCCATTTCTGCTGTTTTGAACAAAAAGACCATATTGTCGCTATGGGCTGATCAACAACCTTTAAAAAGATTTGATTTTGTGCCTTTTATCGTTGTTTTCCAAATTTAAACTCAATTTACTCAAAATTGAAATTTGCTACCCAGGTGCACTAACATTCCCATAACTTTTGAACTGGTGAAGATATTAAGTTCAAATAAAGTGTAACATGCTAAGGAAAGATGAGAAATTTAGGTTCAATCATTATCTGAATTTTCATTTTGGGGTGGATGTGAAGGGTTTACCAGTGCACCAACACAAATGTGCTTTTCAACTTCTACTTCTTTCTCTGTTCATAAGAATGACTTAGAAGTAAAGAAAATATCATCAGACATTATATACATGTCAATAAGCTCATGAAGCAATTGGAAACATGAAATTTTTTTTTTTTAATAAGGAATCCCTCATTGCTTGACCTTGAGCTTTGTTCCCTTTCTAATAGTATCATAACGCAGAGGAAATCTTTGACCAAAATCTCCATACCTGAAGAGTGCCATCGCTGAGATACAAGACGATGGCCTTGGCTGTACGAAACCACTTCTTCAAATACAAAGATCCAGACCAGTAACCTAAATCGCTGGAAGACGACTGTTCCAAATCACCTCCCTGGAGAAGAAATAAAATTCAACCTCAAGAATTCTAGTAATCATTAAAGCATTTTTCAATGAGTCGAGAGAGGGGAAAAGATAGTTTAAGATCGATACGATCATAGATTTTAAACATTAAACTAAAGACATTTATTGCTTGGTTGAAAATTATTCATCTCAAGATACATGGACAATAACAATAAAGGGATATACAAAAAGACAGCAAAATAGCCTTAGTAAGTAAGACATTGGCATACTGACAGTTAGACGTTTGGTTTTGAAAAGAGAACAAAAGATATACTAATAAATTTAGTATCAACAACAAACCTATTGAAAAAAAAAGGACAAATTATCTTTTTTTCAGAGAGATTTAACAAAAAAAAAAACAAACAAAAAAAATAAAATAATAATGATAGAGAGCAAAATGAAAATGAACTGAAACACAGAGACTGAGAAATAAAGACAGAGAGAAAATGAACCGTAGCTTTTGGCCCCGATGACAAAATGCAATCTCAGCCATACTTACGTGTATGAGATGCTCGTCCATATAGCGGGCAAAATAATGAAGCAAAATCGTCTTCCTCTCTAGTTCTTCTGGTACGCAGTCGGAAGTGTAAGCAGACAATTTGCCAGTGACATCGTAATATTGGATGGCCCTGGAAGTGTTGAGGAAAACGGAATGGGGAATTACTTTCAACACAACAAAAACTATTAATAGAAAACTACCTTGATTTGAATTTCTTAACTATTAGCGTTGTATGGAATGTTTTAGTTCACAGAAGGGGAACAACAATGCTAAAAAATTTCATTTTCATAGAGTTTACAATAACGAAGTGGAAGACTGATGTCCGAGCCTTGTGTGCCTCCTGGTACAAAGAGACTTAAGTGTTAAGTGTAAGTGAGTTTAAAATAATAACATGGCTACAACTTTATTGTCCCATTGGGGGCACATGTTTTGACATCTTTACAGACATTTTATAAGACCATAAATATCTTGTAAATGCATTAAATTAAATGTCACATCATTCCACAAATGCCTAAGTAAAAAATGTTGGGTTTCAAACTGATTTGGCAAATCTAATTATAGTGCCAAGCTTCAGCTATTGATTAAAACTTCATTTTGATTCATTTAGAAACTTAATTGGTCTGGAAAAAATTCACAACTGCCCAAATCTGTTTTCATATATTTTTTAATAAAAATAATAGAAGGTACTTTTCGTCTTTCTTAAAACCATTGAAATAGATAAAGCATTTGTGGAGTGATGCAGACGATGATGAGAATGATATGCATTGAACTAGGGTTGGTCAGTGTAAGGGAAGATGAAAGCACATAGATTGCTAGAACTAAGATATGGTGATAAAATTTACAATAATGAAAATATATTGTAGCTTACTTCTCAACAGTTAATGAAAAAGATTTGGTCATTTAAATATGTATTGCACTAAAAGACTAGCAAAACCATGGATAAATTACTGGTCATATAATACGACTATTAGTAAAAGCAAAATCTTAACTTAACAATGCTCATCTAGAATATTTTGAATGCATATGGACACTTCAAGACGGATTCACTTTTAAGTTATGTCCCTTGCTTACCTGCCATCTGGTGCCAGAACGATACGGGAGGTGTCATTGAAGAGAACGCCGAGGGCATCGCTGGACAACTGGAACCCAAAGCCGTACTTGTTGGAATAATCAACCCACTTGGGAACCCAGATGACTTCACCATTGAAAGGCGGTGGGTTGGGTTTGTTGCCTGTAAACAATTTTAAACATTTCAATAGAAATATCTTTAAACAGCAATCAAATCTTATATGATCAACAATAATTATGCTTTCTCTAGCCTGAAACAAGTTTGAAGCAAAGGGGCTATGACTATGAGGCAAGTAATATATAATCAAATGCATTCAATGAATGAAATAAGTTAAAATGGAGGGTATTTATTTGCACCTAACTTTACGGGTGAAGCTGTAGCAGGGCAGCTAATAACCTCTATGAGTAATCAGAATTTTGCCAATGATACAAACAGAGACCATCAATACCTTTGGGCATTTGTTCCAAGCAGTTTGTCAACACCTCCAGTAGCATGGCAGCCGATCTTGGCTTAGGAGATTTCTCTGCAAGAATAAAAACCAAAAACAACACATAGAAAGAAATTTCTAACATTAACCTATCAGCTTTATAAGAGTTGATATAATCATGATAGCATGGGCACCATCATAAGTGATATATGAGTAGATTAATGATGCAGTAGATATAATGAAATGAAATGAGGTATTTGTAAAGTGCCTTTATCCATCCAATGATGCTCAGAGGAGATTAACATTCAAGAAAGCAGAGTCTGGTCTCTAATCTGAACACCTCCGTACCCGGCAATTTGTTCGGATTACAGAATTTGCCAGATTAGAGAATACTAAGAAACAATAAAAACCAAATATGTTCCCAGAAAATCGTTTGAATTATAGAGGGATTCGGATTACAGAAGTCCGAATTAGAAAGACTAGGCCGTACATATAAAAACATATATAGAAAGAAAAAGAGTTGCTAAAAAAAATTATGATCATATATGCATGATGGGAATCAATTCATATTGAAAGCAGTTCCAAAATGTTCAGATTTTAACGAGGATTTGAATGATTCAAAGGTATTACACCTTTTTTATCACGGACAGGGAAAGAAGATTGGGTGCGAGAACGTTCCAAAAGCAGGTTTGATGTATATATGTTCAGCTTTTACTTTAAACAACCTAATGGCATTTTCATAATCTCTCTTCATCCATTTAGAATTAACCCCGTCCAAAAGTGTGGAATTTCCTTACCTCTTTGTGGTGGAGATCTTGATCGGTCCCCAGCACTTCCCTCGTTGGTGGTGGTGGTGGTAGTGATGACTGAGGGCGAGGATGAGACTCCATTGGTGCTTATGTCCTTGCTGGGTTTGCCAGACTCTCCGTTATGAGAAATATGACTGGGTGAGTATCGTGGAGACTTCTTCTCAATGTCCTGATGGAACACAAAACAAGCAAACATTGTGAATTAAAAATAATTTGACGCATATGGGAGGAAACTTGTCTTATAAGCAGATCTTCCAACCCTAAAAGCTGGGAAGGAGTGAGATTCAAAGCGTGAGATTTGCCGTCCTGCCTTGGAGGGAAATTTGAGTTTTCGCCCATTTTCAAATTTGCTATCCATTACATTTACTCCACTATAGTATTGATCCGCAAGAATAGTGGTGGTTATCCTTTTCAAATAATTTTAAGATAGTATTACAATATTGTGTAGTGTGCTCAAAATGGCCTTAATTGTGTAAAAGAAACAAAACTACAATGTAATTTGTCAATTACAAATCTTTTTCTTCTTTTTATAATTCAAATAGACAGACAAAACTCAACTAGGTATTACTGGCCAATACGCAAAAAAAGAAAAAGAAAAAAGTCTTATTGAATGATTAACCAACGACCTGAAATTTTAAGTACAGCTATGATAAAAATAAAAATAAACAATAGTGGAAACGCAATGCATGATTGATATGTAACCAAAAGAGTCTTTGATTTTTACCCATTTGCCAGACCATCGACATCCACTAATGCCTTGGGCTGCTCTGAGAATTGCACATTGTTGAGGCCTGCTATGAAATATGCAAATTCTGTGAAATGTACTAACCCAAACCTCAACAGAATATATCACAACATGCCTGTTGACGGATTTCCAATGTCAGAAACTAGCGGTTTTTGTTCATATTTTCGTGGTGTAACATAATAGGCAATGTAGATTAATTACTATGTGTACGTTATAGATCTATTATTACGCTACCGCTAACACATTGCTGGTGGCCTTCACAAGTTTGGGTTTGCTTTTTCTATCCATGAGGACTGTATGAGGATAACATTACAGTCAACTATTTTATTTTTGGGTCAGCCCACTTAGTCTTGCGCTTCAAACAGACCATGATTACATACAAGCAAAAACAATTGCATTTCTAACTCTTATCTTCATTTACCTCCAATTCTTTCTCTTCTAATAGATTCTCTGAGCGTGAATCCAGGTGCATCTGACTAAGAGCGTTGCCTATTCTTCCCATTGGATCAGTTTTGGTTTCAGTGGGTACAGCGTATGACATTGGCCTGCTGGATAAGAAGAAAAAAAACAAACAATAAACCAAAATTCTCTTGAATTTCAAATTCATAATTTGAAAAGAAACAAAACGCACCAATTGAAATGAGCAAATATAACTTTCTTTCTTTTCTTATCCTTCTCTTGGATAAACGTATTTAACATCTTTATCTGTTTCTGCCGGTTAATGTCAAATATCAATTCCATGCCTTTCACAAAACTAAAATCTCCCCTCTCTGTTTGGGTGTCATTAGGTGTGAAATACATGCTTATAACCAGTTACTGGGGTGGTTGTTGTTGTATTGAATTTACCCGTGTCCACTACTTTGGTGATATCAGGGTTTTCTTAAGACTTGCTTGTAAACAGCCAAGGGTTCTTTTAATACAAATATTCTACACATGGGACATCCAAAGTCATAGTCCCTCTCAAATAGAACTTGGCACTATATCCTAGCAACTTAAGGATAGGAGGCAGAAGGCAATCCAAAAATTTGGATTTCAAATTCAAGCCTGCACAGGTTTGAAACAGGGACCTTGATGGGATTGATAATTCTATAAGCTTCAAAACAGGAAAAGAAAAAAGACTTGCGATTATCTTAAAGGGGTATTCAATGTCTTGCCTGTTGCCACTGTATCTCTGGTGGTATGACGGGAACTTTGGAGCAGTTGTGCAGCAGCTGGTTGAAAGCGTTCGGGGCAAATAGCCGCAGGTGAAGAATTCGTTGGCTAGAATATCGGATAGAGTGGGTCGGTTAACTGGGTCGGCGCAAAGGCATTTCTGGATAAGATTTTTGGCAGGGTTAGAAAGAGTGTGTGGCAGAGTATACTGGTTTTCTGTGATGCGGAGATAGGTCTCCTTCAGGGTGGTCGTCTCGAAGGGAGGACGGCCTACGAGCATGGCGTATCTGAGGAATGAAGAGATGACATTTTGAAATTGGTTATGGTTAGAATTATTCAACTTTTGTTCAAGAAAAGTAATTTTGTGTAAATGTGCTAATGTTTTAGTTTCTTTGATATTGCTGATGTTTACTGATGAGAATAAAACATTTCTCTGTCAATACATTATTTCCATGTCTCCGGTGTATTGACAGAGATATTAAAGAGATGGGGCTCACGTGGAACAAACTTGAAAAGATAGCCCAAGATAGAGATAAATGGAATTCATTTGTGAGGGGCCTATTATACTGTGACAAAGGAAAAGGCGATGATGATGATGTAGATGTTGATGATGAATAAATTTTTGCTTAGTAACAGTTTGTAAAGAAATATAATTATAATGTTTTCTATCTCCGCAAAAAAAATAATAAAAAAAAAAAAAATCACACTTTTAATTATGCAAATATTGAGCTTAGCGTTGTTTGTTAATTTACTCTTGAAGGTTTTCTGCTGACAAAGTTCAAATTTATGCTTAGTAATCCAAAATGTCCAATAAGCCTGATACTCACGCTATACAGCCTACAGCCCAGATGTCTGCTTCAAAGCTGTGGCCTTTCTTCTGCAAAACTTCTGGGGCAATGTAATTTGGAGTGCCGCAGACAGTCCTGTGGGCATTAATGATATAAAAAGTATATTATCATATCGTGGGATCTTTATTTTTCCTTCATTTAGTACAAAGCACTATATAACTAATAATAATTATGTAAAAAGCAAAGTCCATATTTGTATGTATGAGTATAGGTCATTATCATTATTTTATTACTTTTATTATCATTATTATTACTAACTATTATTATAAAAACTTTAACAGCGTTTAGAGGCTAAGTTCCCCTGGCGATAAGCGCTATATGAAATGCAATTTTAACTTTTATTTTTATTATCATCATCAATATTATTATTTATATCTTTACCATTGATCATTAAGTTGTTTGTTTATTTTTAATTAAACCCACTACTCATAATCAGTGATTTCAGTTACCAATGGACATCTAGGGGGAGGAGAAAGGATGGGGGGGGGGGGGAGAGGGAGGAGGGAGGGGGTTACCGTTAGCAGGTTTTATACAATAACTTCTTTACTTCTACAGCTTACATCTTTTTCTCGCCTACAAAGTCCACCCTGGTAGCCAAACCAAAGTCGGCTATCTTCATCTCCATCTCTTCATTGAGCAACATGTTTCCAAGTTTGAGATCTCTGTGAATTATCTGGTTGCCATGGACGTAATCGACACCGTCCACCAGTTGCCGTAAGTAGTATCGTACTTCCGGTTCTGTCAGGCATTTCCGGTGTTTTAAGACGTGGACCAATGACTGAAAGGCAAAGAGAGAAAGGTAATGAATGACATACATGGTTTGATCGTTGATCGACTACTTTGTGCTTTATCTATAAATGGCTGGTGAGATGAAACTATATCACATGACAAACTTTATTTATGAATGAGGGAAGGATAAAAGGAAAAAAAAAAAAAGTAGACATGATTAACAATTCAGTCCAACAGTAATACATGTAACTCCGAGTGAAGTAATGCTTTAAAGGACACAATCAGGAGAATACAAGGCTTCATGATGGTCTTGTGCCATTGCAATTAATTTTCTGAATTGATTTCTTGATCTCCCTCCATAATACTATAATTAACTCTCTCTCTCTCTCTCTCTCTCTCTCTCTCTCTCTCTCTCTCTCTCTCTCTCTCTCTCTCTCTCTCTC
>JASKDV010016661.1:0-16713 GCA_032466395.1 Aegires albopunctatus | reverse complement strand
CTTAAGTGAGAATGATGTAGGAACGGGAGTGAACAAATTCTTCTTTTTTTTTTTTTTAACTAAATTTTGTCTGTTTAGGGGGGGGGGGTTGACATTGTGAAATTCAAAAGTGTTGTTTGTGCTGCTGTGAAAGTAGCCATCAAATATGCAGCTTTCACATTGATAATTACATGTTATAGTATTCATGCTCTTTTTATTAATTTTTTTTATTGATAGTATTGTTATTTTCTTATATGTTTCTCTCCTTTATTATGCATTTCCCTTTTTTTTTTTAATCAGTGCTAATTGATAATGGATCTACATCTGGCCCACTTTTTTGATAATGATAATGAGTTCATAACAAATTATTGTAACAACATTTGAAATTGTGGTTCCTATTGAAAAAATATGAATAAAGTAGAGCAGTATTCCTTATTTTTGTGTAATAAATATTATCTATGATTCTTTTGTTTTAGGGCTATTACATCACAATTCACGTCACCCCAGAACCAGAGTGCAGTTATGTGAGCTTTGAGAGTAATGTGCCTCAGGTAATAAACATGCTTTTGACTTTGTTTATTTGCCTGTACATTGATGTGGCTTAAGCCAATAAGAAATGTTCAATAAGCTCTTCCATTGTACTCTTAATCATAGCAAACCATGCTCATGCTCTTACAATGACATTATACATGTAATCCCTTGGCTTCCAGCAACATAAAACATATTCAATGAGACTTGCGGCCTTTAGGTGCAAATGCATTTTTTTTTGAACGACATCACTTTCTTTGGTAACCAGTTACTCATTTTATCTGTCCCTGTAAAAATATGCAAATCAAAACCCTCAAAAATGCAAACAAACGCAACTAAAATGCCAAAAATTGTGATCAAAATTTACAAGAAAATTGAGATTTTGCACATAAAATTGCAAAAAAGTGGAGGTTGGCACAACAGTTGGGTCATTGTCTAGGCCAGTGATGTCACTAGAAATGTGATTAGAGAAGAGACTTACCTGTGAACTTAATTTTGACAATCTGTGAAAATCTTTTAGGAAAGTAATTTTTAAAGTAAATACGTTTTTACAATCAGTGTATGTCATGCCAAGTAATTTATCATCTAGCACAGAAATTGATATGTTTCTTAAATTGTCTCCTACCAACCATGTAACAGGATGATACTTTAACATATAATGTAGATATCTGCATGTGATGTAAAAGAAAATTAAAATATTATAAAAGACACACACGCCATGTGTTGAGCATTCCCTGAGAGAATTGTAAAGCGCTATAATGAAGATCTACATTCTAGATCTAGTTTCCTCTCTCTCTACCATGGCTACGACGTTCAAGCATTCATTCCCTAGTCTAAGGAGTGAAGCACCCCTCCTTGCTTTTCCCTGATATTCCCTACAAATATTGAAATTGGTGACAAGTCAGGGATGGGTGTCATCATGACTCTTTCTGGAAGAGAAAGGGAGGAACTTTAAGCACATTATCTCTTTCCTAAAAGAATAGCCAACTGCTAATGAACACTACAATATTTTAACTAGTCAGTCTAGTTATATCCATTCTATTGATCAGTTTCCTTTTCACGTCAAATTGCTTGTTTAAATCAGCTATTTGGTTATTCATTACCCACTTGCTAGAACCCAATATTTGTCCGTCTGATAGTTTTCCATGATTAACGGATGCTTGCAGTCACAGAAAGATTTAGATCTAAAAAAATCACCAATTTGCAGGAATAGATTTACATTTGAGTTTGGTTATTAATTGAATATTTTTATTTTTCAATGTTCATACCAATGAAATAAAATCTTTTTTTCTTTGTGTATGTCTAGAAATCTTACCAAGAATTGATTCACAAAGTTTTGGATGTGTTCAGTCCTGGAAAGTTCCTGATGACGGTCTTTGCTAACAAGGTAAGAAAAATTCTTAAGCTTTTTGGGTTTATTACATAGGTTTGTTTGTCAATGGTCATAAGATCTGAAATTTTCATATATTCCATTCTCTTAGCAAGGACTTTAGAAAATCCTTTTCCTTAGAAGCAAGAGAGCCTTATCGAAAAATTTGGAAAACAAAAGCTTGCTGGTCAATCTCACAGCAACATAAAATCCACTAAAGCAATCGGTCTAGTCTTTGAATAAGTTGTGTAATTGTTTTGTGAAACTCACTTGATACAAACAAGTGTCCAAGACTGTTTTCATATTATGTTGATATTCAGTATTGGGTGTCGGAAAATACCCCACAACTTCACTATTTTAGATATCTTTATTAAATGAATAACTTTGGTTGTGACTTCTTGAAATAATATTGTTAAACAATTAATTTGTGTATCTTTACAAATGCTTTCCATTATTATTAATATTATTATCTTTTCTTTTGCTTCAGGCTTCGGAGGCATGCAATTCTCACAAACAGTTGGAGAATGATGATGCCATTCATGGGTACCATCGTCAAGACCACCAGTTCTGTTCTTTCAAGAATTATTATCTGACTTTCTCTCGTTTCTCTCGTCCTATCATTTAGGAGACTGCGTGCAGAGGTCTCACCTGGGGGTCCCAAGTTAACAAACAAAGAATGGAATTGATGCAAGTGGACCTGACCCAATTGCATTCCCTTCCAGGAGAAAATCTTGGTTTGAAAAACATTAATTTTTTCTCTTTATTTCTGGAACCCCTGAGGCTTATCTGCACATCCCATAGAAAATGGGTCCCAAGCAAATGTATTGGATCCTATCAATATTCCTTTTTTCCATACTTTTATTACTTCTGTCCAAAATATACCTTACCTTTACTTTGTTGCTTATGTTTGTCTTTTATTGCCTTTGCTTGGCGTTCTCGTAAAGGACGAAAGAAGGCCAGTGTGCGCAATGGTTACATTGTGAGGAAACCAAAATAACAGATCTAAAGTTTTATTTGTTAGTAATCAAGTTCATTGTCGATGATCCCCTATCGACAGAATGAAGTATGCATTCCATGAATTGCATCACCTTCTGTAAAAGCTTCACCATTCATCACCCCATTGTGAGAATGTGATTTTGACTCCTAAGTAACCTGATAAGGTTGACCTTAGTCATCAAAACGGTTTGAATTGTGAAAAGTATGTTAGAACATTGTAGCTAATCAATGTTGCTACTCTTTTTCTCCAAGCCATGCTTTGCAAGAGCCCTGATATATTTGACCACTTCCTCAATGTAATCATTTGGCCCTTTTTCATGACTTGCCTGATCCAAAAAGGTTGTAGGTTGGATCCTTCATTTTAGATTTACTTAGACTTAGAAGAATATTTTTTATTGAATAAAGTTTTTGTAGATATGAATTGCACCTAGAGTCCCATGTAATCTCTTGAGGTGCAGAGTCAAGTTTAGCTCGTAGAATACCTTGAATCTACAAACTTTCATAATGTGAACATATTTGAACACGAACTTTTGCTTTATTATTATTAATAAAATATTAAAAGCAAGTAATATGATGTTGTGATAAAGTTTTCCTGTATATTTGGAGGTATGTGTGATTTGCGAAGCTTTTTACCTTATTTTGGTTCTATGACAATGAATGACTATGCCTTATTGACAGCATAGGGTTGTCATAGTTATGAGCTTAAGCCTAGTGACATGCTTTCTTCCACTCTTTATTTTGCTTAAATGCATTGTTTTTTCTGGCCCAGTAGCGCCCTTCAGTCTAAATCAGGGGTTGGCAACCTAGGGTGCAAAGCAATTTCCCTTGGCACACATCCGCGTCACAAGTCAGTTCTACAATTCAAAATATCACAAAGGGTATATCTCCCTTCTCAATACGATTGATATTTTGTGTATAAATACAGTATTAGTATTAGCATTGATGTTAGTTAATTAATGCATGCTTTCAAAGCAAATTCTCCCAATGAAAGCAGTGTAAAGTCTACAACAAAGTATGATAGCAATTAGGCAAGAGCAAGGTGCTAATTAATTGTATAAACTTAGGCAAAAACCCACTATAACATTGTATTTATTTTTTCATAGTGGATTACATAATATGTGCAACCTTTGGGAGATCTCATAAACTGTGGTTTACATAATTTTTATAGGTCTCTTATAATAACTTATATGTTATATGTGATATTTGCCTTGACTTACTGTTAGGTTGTTGACATGCTAAATTATTTAAAACCAATCAGTTGACCCACTGTTAGCAAAGCATTGCCGACCCCTGTTCTAGATGTTTTAAAAATATCTGAGTTGGTTTTTACAATAAGCATTCAACGTTTGATGAATGATTATGGCTTAACTACCTTAAAATGCAGACATTTTACTGTTATTAAAATTTTTCTACTTTAATATTTTACCAACACAATAATTACATGCATAATACATAGCTTCAAGTTTAAGGATAAGTTATAATTTAAACAAATGCTTATTTAAATTTTTGTGTTGTATTCTCAGTAATCTAGGTAATGTAATGGGTTGAACAAAAATAGGTTTGACAAATCTTTTATAAATTCAGTTTGAAGTCAAAATGTGAGTGTTCCAAGAAATGTCTATGTTATAATTCAAAAGCCTCATATTTTATTCATTGATCTTCCAGCAGCCAAGTTTTCAGTTGATAAAACACTTTGCCTAAAATTTCTTTACTCAATTAGCGAGCTGCCTGCAATTCTGAAGATAGGGTGTCACAAAAAAGAAAAACAAACAAAAAATCTGCATCCTCCATGAAGATGGTTGAATTTGTGTTTATTTGTCTGGCTGGCCCTGTAGGAAGTGGCACCATTGTTGTCACAACTTTAGCAACTTTTACTGTGTGCCACAGCTTCAAGGCAACTTTGGCCCTTTAGGGGTTATTTTACATTTATTACATTTTCTTCTTCTTCACTAAACACTATTTATAAACAAATATTAGTGCAGGTTGTTAAAGTTAAATGAGATTTTTATTTCCCCTTGTTAAATTTGAATCTGAATGCTCAATTGTAAGAGGTAAATATTGCCATGGATTGTTCCACAATTTTTTATGAAAAATGAAAAAAATTATAAATTTGTTACATTTGCTTTTCTTGTGTTGCAACTTTAAGATTGTTTTCCATTGCATCTTTTGTAATTTTGAAATGTAACTTTCCACAGGGCCTGACTTATAACCTGCATTATTGCATGTATGTGTGGTGCTCCAGGAAAACCCAAATTTGTACCAATCTAGAGTACTGAGTTTTCTTACTTCATTTTAAACATCTATCTTTTTTTAACAATCTGCTTTTTATTTGAAGCCAATATCTCTATATCAGTTTCTGAGCTATGGCTTTCTCAAGATGGTAGATTTCAAAATTTAGAAACTGAGAATGGCCATTTTGAGCTGACCGTTACCTATTATTGCCTTGAGATGAAGTGTTTTAAACATAAAAATAAAGCATTTATGGGTAGTTTTTTAACATTATATTCACACAGAAGAAAAATAAAAGATTGGCAAAAGTAATTGAAACTTTATCTAAATTTTCACGTAAGACCCAAAATTTGACGTAATCAGCTTTTTTTCAAAACAGTGAACTGCGTCTTCCGATGGGTTTTCCTCCAGCACCATACATTTGTTGATGTTTAAAAAAATTTCCTTATGTTTTCATTACCTTGTAAATATGTACCTTCTATTGTAGAAGTCTTAATAGATAATTAACTGGTATTCATGGATTCATCTATTAAGTAGAGCTTAATCGTTTGTATAATACTCAAGAACATACATTTTGGGTTGGAATTTTATTGGTAACAGGTTTTTAAAATTTTTTATTTTTTTTTCTCTTATGTTCTCAGATGGAGATTATCACTTGCTATTTTTTAATAATCATATGATATGATAATATTGAATACAATACAGGACAATTGATCATAATGAAATTAATCATTCAAATGATTGAAGATGACAAATAATAATAATAATGATGATGATGATAATAATAATAATAATAATGATGATAATAATAATATTGATAATAATAATAATAATAATAATAATAAATAACTACAACCTAAGTATTATTTATTTTATACTCATGCTATCTGTGTTCTGTCAATCACAAATATTGGGATTTGCATTATAAGATAAATAAATAATCTTTCCTTTCCATCAACAGCTTTAGTTTAGTGCCCAGAGTCCTCATTTTGGAAGGGTGTTATGACTATACTATGAGTGTTCATATGATTATAATAAATAGCTTTCATGACAGCAATTGACATAATTTATTTATCGTTAATAGTAATAATAGAAAACTACTATTTTTATATATTGTATAATCAAGTTATCTGTGTTCTGTCAAGGAAATATTCTTTGGCATTTCTTCATGAGATTAATGATAACCAATTTTACCATAGCTTTAATGATTTTAATAAGTAACAGCCAATGTGTGTCTTAATACATTGGAGATTATATTGCAAATAAATTTAAGAGGCAATAGATTCTCACAATCAACCAGCATAGATCATTTTGCAGCATATTTTGGAAATCATAGTTGTTCCATGACTTTATGACTTACAAGTCAATGTCAGAGTTGACTTGTAGGATTACCTTACCTTATCCTTACTTAATCCTCTACGTGGAACATAAGGCACGGATATGATCTTTCCACAGTGGCCTGTCTTTTGCTATCATTCTTGCTCCTTCCCAGGAAGGCTGTCCCTCTTCATTCCTTTTCCTTTTCCACTATCCTGCGCCATGTTGTTTTTTGGTGTCCTCTTTTTCTCCTTCCTTCTGGTGTCCAACCCAGGGCCATAAGCACAGTCACAACTGGGATGTTTCCTATCCATGACCATCTTCTTCTCATCTAGCTAATTACTCTTTCTGCACCAGCTATCTCTAGGATTCTCTTGTTGGTGACCTGTTGTTGCCATCTTATCCTGAAGATTCTTCTCAAGCACTTGAACTGGCCAAACTGTCAGAGTAAATAGATTTCTTTTATAATCCCATAGGCACAGAGATTTGTCTCGAGCCTATTTTTAATCAGGATCAAAGCTTAGTGAAATGCACATTTTGAATGAAGTAAAGCCTATGTCAATGTTATACAGGCATATTTTATTGGATGCTGACAAAATTGGTTTAATATGATTCTAAGGTTTTTGTTATTAGAATATACATGATTGTCACTTAAGATCTGATTTAAATTTGATTGGTAAAATATTCAATAATCAATCATTGAGGAGTAAAAATTACATTATTGAATTTATATGATATTCATCTATTATTATATATTATATAAATGAATTTTTAAAAGAAACATCAGTTTGATATTGATGAACAAATTATTTGAACACCACCCCTTTGATAGCTTTGATTATCATTTTTCAGATATGTCAGCAGTGCTTATTAATTAATGTTATTGATAGATTTGTTTTTTAATACACTTCTTTGTTGATTTATAATCAATAGCTATAAAATGTGTATGTGTGGGGAAACGGTCATCGTGGATTTTGCCAAAACCACCTCACAAATTGTTCTTAAACTAAACTTGCAATGAAGATGGGAAGCACCCCAAAGTTGTACTGTAAGATTGGCAATAATTTTTTCAATCAAGTTATTTCTTAATTAAAGGGAATGATTTTCTTTCCTTTATTCTACCAACGAAACACTCATTGTCATTTTGAGGAAAGTGGTTCATTAGTGCTTTACAGTAATTTCCATTAGACATCGAAAATCTTAGTGAACCATAAACAGTGCAGTAAATGAGTGAGCTAGAGCTGCAAGAATGTTTACACTTGAATGTAAGTTCTAGATACTAGATCTAATTTAGAAATCTAAGATTTGATGGTCTTGGGCACAAACCAGCTAGATCTAAGTCAGGACACCAAAAAACTATTTTTTTTGCTTTGTTTTAAAGTGAATTTGGTTGTGCGTCACCTCTTAATCTTAAAATATCAAGACTTATAAACCAATAGAGATATCGTATGCATTATATCAGTTATGTGATCAAAACCTATGTCTTTTCACTTCCATTTTCTTTCCAGCCTTTTCTTTCTCCTGTAAAATTATAGTTTCTGGACTTAAATAAATGGTTTGTGCCAGAGACCATCGAATAGAGATATAGAACTTGGTTTTAATGGTATCTCAATTTTTAATTGAATTTTAGGAATTGGAATTGGAATAGATTTGAATTTTTATAAGTGACTAAAATGGTACTATGACTATGAATTAATGTTTTCTCTTCATCAAGTTCTAGACTATACAGATCTAGATAAGTTAGTTTGAAACCAGGGATCTAGATTTAAACCTGTTATATTAAAGAAATTCAAGGATATTACAGCCATCTGCAAGAACAGAAAGATATAGAAAGCCGTTTGTTCCATCAGCTTCTAAATGTCTTAGATCTAATGACTATAGGGACACTATGGGTCTATTTACAGTAATAATCTCTGAAAATATATGGATAAATTGGATAATACAGTTATGAGGATTTGTATGTGTGTGTACAGCGAGAGAAAGAGAGAGTGAATTAATTAATCTTTGTAAAATATCTACTACCCTCTCCACCATCCTCATCATCATCATCATTATTATCATCGTCATCACCAACCCGGTTTGTTTGTTATTATTATTATTAGTAGTAGATTATTTAGATATATATTATTAATTTGCTATGTTTAATGTTATCACTTTGTGTTGCCATGTAATCTACAAATTTCCTTTTTGGATAATAAAGTTTATCTTATCTTATTTAGTTAGTTGGAAAACGAGTAGGCCCATTTTTAAAAAAATTCTTTGTTGAGCACAAGGTCTAGCCAACTTTTTAGATCCATTATCATAAGGCCCATCTCTTTAGCTCAGAAAAGTTGATTATAACCAAAATGTATATCTCTTTCATTACAATTCTCTCCAACGATTTTGGATTCCTTCATACCCATTTTGATTACATTTTGCTAAAAGCTCTTAAGTCTGAAATATCCCAAAGGATGTTTGTTTTCACTAATATCTATAACTATAAATCCTTAAGGTGGGCGTTGCCCCGTGGGGTTTTTTCGAATAAACTCCATAACCACTGAAGCTGCCAGAAAACGAAAGACATCAACATTCTTGGTTTAATTTCCCAAATTCGGTGGGCAGTATTATTTTATTACCAAATAACTGCAAATTGTCATTTTAAATATCAATTACGGGATCTACGACTACGATGGTCAGCGCCATCTTTAGCAATCACTTCCTTCGAGCGAAAACAATGATAGCTCAGTTTGCCGCCACACGCCACAAGAATCAAATAAAATTTTGTTTCTCTTCAGTCATTTTAAAAAGAAGAAATCAATATTAAAGGAGAGAATAGCAGAGGGAATGCTAATGTTAATAAAAAATAGGGAGAATTTTGTCTCGATCTATTTGCTGATCTAGATTCCAGATGGATCTAGATCTATATAATTTATATCTAGACATCAAGCATAAGCTAATTTAGGCTAATATCTAGATTTCTCATATTATTGCGGAATCCAGCTTTGTTGACATTGAGGGAGTTAGTGTGTTCAAGCCACCAATATAATCGGGCATTTACCTCTGCTAGTATATATATATATATATAATTATTATGTGATTATTGTTATTAATGATGCTGTTGTTTTTATTATCATCATCATCATCATCATCATCATTAACATTATTTTTATTACTATCATTATTTTTATTATTATTATTATGATTATTATATTTATTGTTTGTTTATTCTTATGTTTTGATATCTAACACATTCGTAATTTTGAAGAAATAATAGTATTGTTTGTTCCTTTTTTTTAATGTTTTAAACATATTTTTAATATTGAAAAAATAATCCATGTAATAATTTAATTGTTTTAAGAATCGGAAAGGGCGCAGGAATACAACTTTTGGAGTTGATTTCCAGGAGCAGGTTGACACTTTCCAAAGTATAGTTCCCCCTATTGTCTCCAAATGCTTAGTTGAGATTGAGAAAAGAGGCCTCATGATTAAGGTATTATTAAGAGTTATGCATATACTTAAATATTTCCTTTAATTTTGTATGTGTATGCTTTCTGAAGAAAGCATCAATTTTAGATGAGTAAAACTATGCTTATTGTACCATTTGATTTTATCATAAGCTTACTTCTTTGCATGCTTTCTTCTTTTCTTGCTAAAAGACCAAAAATTGAAAGCCCTGGATTATGATCCTAATAGTACACATTTGAAATGAAAATTATTGCTTTATGCTATTTTTATAAGTATCTTCATTTGATTTTAGAATAAAAAAAGCCCAAAATATATCTTCTTTCATTACTAATTTTTTAAGTGTGGGCCATATTCTCCTTTGGTAAGTTTGTTTGAGTGTGATGATTTCACATGCAAGTAATAATATGAATAAAAATGAATTGACCATCTCCTAGATGATCTCCATCTGCAAATTTTTAGTGCACAGCAAGTAATATGGAATATCTCAATGCCATGATAAATGAATACATATATTGAAACGTGGAAAGAACAATTTGCAATGCATAACATATCAATTGTTCTATGCTCTGTTAGGTTTATTGATTAGGTTACAAATTATTTCATAACTATATTTTAACTTTTCTTTTGCAATTTTAAATGATGATAAGGCAATAAAAAATGTTTGAAAACCAGGTCTACTTCCAATAAAACACATTTTTGGACCTTTTATATATATATACTCTACGTGAAGAAGATGAAGAGGAATTTGCATTGCAGATAATTTGTAAACCACAAGCATTCTTACCAAAATTTTGATTATTTATTTTTAACTTTTGTACAAGTTGATAAGGGTGAAGGAAACAGTTTATAAAGCAATTCTCTGTTCAAGTTTTGTTCAAACTATTAGCTTTTGAAGTGATTCACTTAGGGTATTGAAAAGAGCACAATGAATATCTGTGTGTGAGATTTTTAATTTGATTATTCACTTATATCTCATTTTAGTTTTTGTAGGATTTTATTTTTATTAGATGTACTTTGCACAACAGATTAATTACTGGTTATTGCACAATTAAACAGCAATCAAATAGGAAACAGCCATTTTCAATGGTCCTGATACTGATATTCAACATTCATTGTTCAAATAGGATTATTTGAAATATTTTACTATTCCATTAGAATGTCAGCATTCCATTCACTATTTTTACATTTGCAACTTTTCAATTTGGCACACTTGTGATTGAAAAACTAGAAATGAATTTTGCATATTAAAGTAGAAAATATTTTTTTTCAAAATATGAAATTCAAAATTGATGATTCAGATATTCAAATTCAAACAGATAACAAAAGTTTATTTTTCAATAAACTGATTCAGATTATTGTACTAAGTTAAAGATTTCAACAAAAATTATCAATTAAAGTCAAGTATTTGACAATCTGATTTTTTGATGAAAGAATCCAATGTGGTTTATTTAATTGTACATTTAAGACAATGTAGAAGAAAAAGAATATTTAAACATGCCTGACTGAAATCACAATAATTTTTTTGACTTATTTGCAATATAAATTGAAATTACTTTTTAGTTTATTAAAGAGAAATTATTGTTACCATTCCAGAAGATTTATTCCTCTAACGACTCTTTCCTTACTCTAGTACACTGCTTCCTTATTGTTTATTGATGAATTGATCAGAAATATATTCTTTTTGATATGATTCTCATCAAGGGAATATACAGAGTCTCAGGGGTCAAAAGTAAAGTTGAGCATCTATGCCAAAGATTTGATATTGACCCAGAGGCTGTTGGCCTTGAGGAAGTCCATCCAAATATCATATCCAATGTGCTCAAACTTTATTTACGCCAGGTAAGGAATGGAATAAATAAAAAGGCATGTTTTTTTTTAAATGTAATGATGTAAAATTATACACCATGCATCATAGAAATAGAAATTCAAGATAAGAACCAATATGATAAGTCCAAAATGATCAAATCTGGCCTTACACAGGAATTCAGTTATGAATTTTTCTTCTTGTCTTTTAGTTTTGTACTTTTAAATGTGAAGTTTATGATATTTTTAATAGTAAAAGTAAAGAGTGATCGTTGAAATCATTATTACTATTCACACCTATCCATTTTTCAATAATTGATTCAATTTTTATTTCTTCTGTTTGTATTTCATCCTCCTTTTCTTACATCAACATCAATTGCTTATTCTCATTTCATTTTCCAATTCCTCTAGTTACCAGAACCCTTGTTGACGTTCAAACTGTACCCTGATTTCATCACAATTGCAAAAGTAAGAAACCAGATTTATTCTGAAATGTGTAAGGATATTGATTCTGTATCTTAATGCTTTGAAATGATGAATTATTCAGGGAATATCTCTCATATTGAAATTTTGTTTTTTAAAGGTTGTTTTCATAACCCATTAATTGATTTGTTGAAGAGAGGGGGTTTGGGGTTTCTTTTCACTTTTGTATGTCTAAATCTTAAGATTACTAAGAAGCTGCTTCACTAGGCATCAGTTGTTGCTAAATCTTTAGCAACAATTCAACGATGATGAAAGCACCAACATTTTGAAAAAAAAGTGTCACTTTATCTAAATCCAGTTAAATTGTGAAAATCTGTGATATGATTGTGGTGGACATTTTTTTTATTGTAGGGTGAAAGAAACACATCAATATTATCAAAGTTGTCTCCATCTGATGAAACCTGTTCCATTCTGGGATTTGAACTTTTTAGTAAAATTCTGTTTCCTAACTCTTCCTATCCGGGTTATGAGATATCTTGCAACAGACTAAACAAAACAATCTGACACCTTTCACTGCTTATTTTTAATTACAAAACTGCAATTTGACTAGCGCTGCAAGAATAATATATTTTTAATTTTGATAGTGTATTGATAATGTTTAATAATATTTAATACATTAAGAATATGAAATAACCCCATTTGAGACAGACAAAAATCTATAGAAGGAAAGAAACGAAAAATCTAGTGATGCATAGGGAAACAAACCTGCTACCTTTATGACGGCACTGATTTGCCTCGCCCAAGAAGGAGAAAGCAATCTTAGACCCAATCAATCATCGAATCTCTAAAAGAGATCGAAATTAATAAAGTCTATCTAGAGCTCCCCCATCCTGAACTTGTAGTGTTTAGTACCATTTCTAATAGGTTCTTGTTAATAAATGCCAGTATTTTCTTCATTTTTAGGTTTTTGTCTTATTTTTTTGGTGAAAGATTTGCAAGAATTTTCTTCTAATGTTAGCTAATGACTAATTCATGAAGTCATGGTAAATAAAACAGTTAATTTATAGGGGAGTCTAGCACTAAATTAAGTGATATCCAGGTCATTTGGCAATCCCAGAACGGGCAGGTTGTTCATCGGATCAGATCTAGGGTAAAAAGAATTCAGTTCCCCGCTCCCCTCCTCCACCCCATTTGCTTTTGGTCACAATTGCAACAGTTTATTAATTTCTATACACCAATCCTTTTTGTAGTTAAGATCTGATATTGGAAAGGAGATAATAACCCCTTTTTTCACTAGTAGTATTTTATTATTTTTTTCCTCTCGATTGTGTTGTATAGGAATAAAATTTGATTATACAATATTATAATCAGCATATATTAGTTTGTGAAAAACAAGCAATGAATGACGTTTTTATTATTAGTTTTTGTGTTTTTGGTGCTAATATCTGTGATTGAACTTTGCAGATAAATATGTCTGGTCAATTGAAAGGTGATGAACTGATTGATCAGTTGAGGAGATTAGTGATAAGACTTCCACCTTCCAATTTCCGAACATGTGCTGTATTAATGCACCATCTTCAGAGGTAATCTTTGATTTAAACTCTTAATTTTAATTCATTTTGTGTACTTTTAATTAATATGTTTTTAGTTTGTCGTATGGTTTCATTCAATAACCCTTTAATATATGGTTGTAAAAATATGTTGTTCCTACTTTTTCATAATAAAAGACATTTTAAGACCTCAACTTTATAGTAATACAGCTTGAACAATGAAATAAAAATTAAAAACAAATCAAGAAACTGATGATTTTTCCTCACATATTATCAGTGAGTAATCAATTCACTGAAATTATTTATGTCTATGTATTTCTAGATGAAATGATGTCCTTCAACAGTTAATTGTATGATTTAATCAGTATCTATTGATGAATTTAAGTATCTTGTTTTAGTAAACTAACTTTTGCAACATTTGCATTGTCAAATCAGAGTTGCTGCACACTCAGATCTGAACCAAATGAATGCTAGCAATCTGGGAATTGTCTTTGGACCTACCCTTCTAAGGCCTAAGTATATATTGCAATTTATTTTCTTTGTAATTTAAAACTTTAAAGAAAATTGTGATCTTATTTTAAAGTGTTTTGAATTCTTCTTTTTAAAGTATTTTTGGTTTTATATTCTGTCCTTTTGTAATAATATCTTACTTTTCTTTCTTCATCATTACCCCAACTTAGAGAGGGATCTGCTTCTCTGGCATCCTTGGTTGATACTCCCCACCAGACACGTGCAATAGAGCTCTTAGTTTTCAATGCGCAGGTACGTCGTATGTCGAATTATCATCTATGAAATATATCAAAACCATGTCATAAGTAGTTATTTTTTTAATACAGACATAGGATAAGGGACGTGATTCAAAATAGTATATCTCTGGTGATTTTAAAAAAATTAGATAATATTGTGTTTTAAAGTTGTTGATTGAAAGAGTGATCAATTTCATCCTCTTGTAAAGTAAGTTGTCTATTTGTCAAAATATATTATTTCGTATCTCTTTCAGTCCATTTTTGGTCCAGGTGAAGACTTCCAGATAGCTCCCAGTCAGACTCCCATTGAACAGCTATGTGACGTTCCAAGTGATGATATTTTATCTGGTAATGCATTTAATGTTTATTACAAGGGGTTTCAATGAGGGCCGTATTTTTATATTCTGTTTTATCCACCTTCTTTATTTGTATTTTTATCATGTATCTTCTTGTAGTATTTTGAAATATCAGACCATCTCTCTGTTGCTGTTTTATTGTCATCAATGATGAGATTTACTTTTTTTTATGTAGATCACTGTCTTCAAGATCAGATTTTTTGTAAAGAGAGTTAAAAAATAGCAGTTTAAGACTGGTGACATACGATTTATCTGATATTGCATTTGGAGTTCATAACACGAATATATAACAATTCTGGGAAGAAATTTTTCTTTTTCATCTATTTAGAAAAAAACCCTAGCACTACTCACAGTTACTCTAAATACTAGAAGTTATTCTTTTCATTTCCTGGCCACTTTTTGTTTAGAAACCAACACCCAGACCTTGTTTCCGTTTTTTTTCCTTATTTCTTGAAGAGTTACGCTAACTAGGCCGGATGTTGTCATAAGGGTTTCTGTCAACCGATGACCTATTTAACAGTGTTCAGCAGCTAAATATAGTTATGAATGAATATTTATAATGAAAATTGGGGCAAACGTCTGTATATACATGGCCTGAGTGAATCACATGGGGTAGCGCACCCACCAACAAGAAAAAAGGGCCTGTTTGTTATATGCTTTGGTGCACATTTGTGAGGAGATTTTGCATAGGAAATCAAATGCATGTGGTCAATGTGGAAGGAAAACACTGTTCAGCAGGTGCAATGTGAATAATGTGATGCTTGGTGGCGCTCAGTTTGCACACAGATTGCCTCTAATGAGGGGAAAAAAATGAAGAAGAGCTCAAGAACCTTGAGTTTGTCTGTATGAACTGTGTGCCGTACACTGAAAAAGTTCACTCTTTACGCACAGATCACTTAACTCAATATATTAAAAGTTATTTTCAATTCATGCATTGTAATTGGCATGCCATAAGATATTTCTTTCCAGTTTGTTTACTTATCTTTAAAAAATCGAATTTTAACATTAAACAATACTGAGAAAATGAGGGTTGTTGCAATCACCAGCACACCCTTGTTGCAATGACATACATCCTGGTGCATTGACATACACTGACTTCATCACTATTTTTAGACTAGAAAATGTACACAGATGCTTAAAAGTGGCTGAGCTGGTGATGCACTAGGCTTATGTTGATGCAAAAACACTTTTGGTTTTAAATTCAAGTTCTCAGGTGATTCATATCAGCAGTATGAGTGCCTTAAGGGTAGCAGCAACACCCGCACTTACTCTAGGAATAATCCAACATCAACCAATTTGTAAAGATCTTATTCTGAAAGGGATTTTCCATCCTTTTACTTTAGTGGTAAATTGCTTTATTTACTTACAAATTTTCATGTTTGTTTGTTTGTTTACTTATTTATTTTTCTTTTACTGTTCACGGTGTACGAAAGGCGGGACTATCAGCTAATGGGTTTTTTCACCCCATGGCCGAAGTCACGAGGGCACCAGGTAGCCGACAGGTAGTTTCAAAGCATTTCAGCGATAAAGGCTTAATAGCTTGATCAGATGCATTCAATAAAACGATCATCACACTTATTTCACAATGCATCCGATGTTTATAAAAACATCACTTGATAATTCTTTCCAAGGTCTTCTTAAAGCTTAAATTATGATAACGGTAGTACAAACCCTTATAATCCTATAGGGCATGAAAGATTGCCCTTTTTCTTCACTTGTTTTTTAGATATAAGAATTTAAAATTAAATTTATATTAAAATCAGAAGAAGTATCGTAGCCATATTTTAATACGTTGTAGGTAATAGGTTTTCAAAGTTGCTCACCAATTTTCATCCCTGAGCCACGTTTTTTGTACAGTCTGTTTACATGTTTAAAGGAAGAGAGGGAAAATGTGCGAGTAAAATGAGAGAGAGAGAGAGAGAGAGAGAGAGAGAGAGAGAGAGAGAGAGAGAGAGAGAGAGAGAGAGAGAGAG